>JBBMHQ010058755.1:0-15692 GCA_037834295.1 Postelsia palmaeformis
CTGTGACCACGGCTTGTCCAGAAGGTCGTCGAGGGTAAAACCTCCTACGAGTTAGGCTGGAAAGTGAAAGTGGTGATCAAAATATATAAATAAAAAAGTGGGCCCACTCCAACTGGCACCCTGCTCCCACTTAGTGGTGAAAAATATAAACAGCCCTCCGCAGGAGCCACCGGAGGCCCACCTGGCACCCTGATCCCATTTGGTACCATGTACCTGGTAGGCCATCCACATCTAAATAAAACAACCGTGAATTTGTGTGCATATTTGGTGGTATCTGAAGTACGTCTCAAGTATACGGTACGTGCATTTTTTTTGCGTCTCGGCATAAGCAAGACATTTTCAATAGTATACCTGGTACCAGGTACCAGATACATACCTGGTATCTCCTACACATATTGTATTATAAGATGTGATACTTCGAAGTGTCAACATGAGGGCTGGGCACTGGCTCACTCAGTCAGTACCGATTATACTGTCGTCTAAATTAATCAGTATAATGACACTGGATAGCAGCAATGTACTACCTCTCCTCTTTCCTCACGAAACGCACTTGGTGTGTTTCCGTACTATCATCTGGCGTGTTTTTTGGGCATATGTACGACTGAAACTGCTGGCGAAAATACTGGCCAGGTCAATCAGTAGAATACTACTGCCAGTGCCCTGCACTAATAATCATATAATATACCCGGTATACTAACAAACAGGTACAAACAAACAACCGAGCGTATTAAAACTTTACCCCAGCCTAAATTCTTAGGTGGGAGCAGGTATATGTGTGCTGTTTGCCAGTTTCCAGCCATTAGACTTCGTGAAGGCTTCTCAACGTCCAAGCAAGTCCGATTCTGGGTCAGCTGTGAAATCGACGAGCGCAGTAGGAATGCTGAATCGATGAGCCCTACAGTACCAGGTACCTGGTATCTCTTTTATTTGTTCTTGTTTTTTCTTCCCGTCCATCGTCTTTGCCCTTCTCTTCTCTCTCTCCTTCCTGTAAATACTGTAGTCACTCGTAACTCGGATGCGGGGGTCACTACGTACAGCAAGTAGACTCCCCCCTCATCACTACGAGGCGTGACTTGCACTTTTATCGCGAGGAGAGTTCAGCGTTTTCTTCCCTCGTCGACTCGCTCGCGTCGAATGGCACCTACCTACAGTACCTCCCTATTTACCTATACCTACCCACGCTACAAAAGCGCTCTCAGCACAGCAGTTGAATCCAGTGTTTTGCTTTTAGCAGAATAAGTTCAATTTCAACCTCGGTGGGATTCGAGCTACAGGACTGACGCTATCGATAAGTGACATATGAGGGTATCCGCTTGTCTACCGGGCGATCAGCACTCTTTTTAGCGCGATACTAACCTGATCGACGAAGGCGCGTACCATACAAGTATACACCTGGTACCGGGGGGGGGGGAGGGAAGAAAGACACTTCCCCGTGACCCCGAATTGCCCAAAATGACGCTAGGGGTCGTAGTGAATACGTCCTCCCACGAGACGAGCTGTAATCGATCACCTCGTGTCTAAAGTCAACAGAGGATGTGTCGTGAGTTCAAACCTCGTCGACTTCGTAATTTGCTCTTTCTTCGAAGGTGCGCGCTGGAAACAGCACGAATTCTTATTTTTGAAAACGTGCCTCTAGACCCCATCAGTACTGTGGTAGCGTTTGGCGAGGGGAGGGCCCCCCAGAGACCACTGCTGTTACTGGGTTGACCAGACTCCACGGACTCTACTCTACAACACACCGGATACATGTTGTTGATTATATTTCCGCTATTTGCTAGACCACTCAGCCAGCGGTACATGACCAACAAGCTGGATAGCAAACGTTTGGTGGGGGGGAAAAAAATCCGAAAAATTAGGAAGATAGTATCACATCGTAATATATTCCAGCTATGTACTTGAAAGTATCATATCGTGAACCTGTCTAGACTATCACTCAATGCAGTCTGGATGTTTTACATGGGACTTGGGAGCTAGGGTGCTGTACGCTAACTTCCAGTTTTATCTTCGTAACCGCGTGGGGACTTCTTGTTTCCTTGTGAATAGCAGCCTTCCTTCCTTTACTATTAATAGCGAACGATCGCTTTCTTGGCACTGCAGTAATAGTAATACCTGGGACACTATTAAAAAAGTGTACTATTAATACCTGGTTCACTATTAATAAACTATCGGCCCTCTCGCGAGAAATTGGCCTTGAGAAATCTACATAGTTACGGAAAAAAAAAATATACTCGTATCCTTCTGCAGGCGCTCTCCAGAAAACGGATGAATGGATGTTAGCCCCACATGTGATTTCAGATTTCTTACCCAAGGGCCGATACTGCCTTCTATTACTCTATTAGTAGGTGTCCTATGCTTGTCGAGGTGTGACTGGCCCACGACAGTATTAATCGCTTTTTTGTTTGGATGAATTTGTCACTTACGTTAGATTTGGCACAGTAGGTAAGGCTGTTTCCCTTGCCATGTTTTTTTTTCGATTCGATTTCGGATTTGCTGACGTACTTCATGTTCGTTTTAGGTCCGAAAAACCAAGGGAATCAGCCATACACTTGTTGGGATAAGTTCAGAGTCACTCCGTGGGGTACCCGGCTCACAAATCCGCTTCTCCACAGGCGTAGTTCGAGTGTTTGACCACGATGCGTAGTGTTACTCGACTTAATCTGCAGTTGTCTCTCGTTCGAAAATTGGCCTGGTTTCGGATTTGTTGGTGGATTTGGTGGTATTTCAGATACTCGCGATCACCTTTTGATTGGTGGGCAATTATTCAACCTGCGCCGGCGGAGAACGGATTTTAAAGCCGTGTACCTCTCGCAGAGTACATGAACTCATTCCAAGAACGCCAGGCGGACTCCGTGACTTTGCGAGGGTGAAACGTATGCGATTGTCTGGAAAACCCAAATCGAATTGGAAAAAAACGCATCGTAGGGAACAAACAGCCTAAGGCATGAGTAAATGCCAGATAAATATCAGATTTGATGTAGTGAAAAGTCGACAAGGAGCCATTATTATAGTCTTTCGTGAGGGGAACTGCGTTATTGGGTGAAATGTCATCCACGTAGTTAATGTCTGGTTGATGGAAGCTTCCTTGCTTTCACTCGTCGGATTGTACTTGCCGTTCTTCAGGTAGGATGGTTCGATCGGAATGCGCGCTGCCTGCCCATTTTCTGATGGCGAATAGAATGTTAGCAATACATCGTCAACTATTATCGTCATATCGTTGGTTACAAGCAGGCACTCGTCTCAGTTTCTGGTAGTCCCAATCGTAGATACCTGCGGTTGTTCCCGGAGCTCTGCGTCGTCTGCATAAACTGTCTGACGCATTGTTTTTTTTTGTGGCTCGACATGTGTGTGACATGTATGTGTTTTTGTAGTATTTAATACTGTAAGTACGTACTTGTACAATCTTGTAATAAAGTGTGTACCCCGATTCATTCAGGAGAGGTGTGGTACAAGCCGGAAACACACCTCTTCGCCAGCCTCTTATCTTATACTCAGTGGGTACCCATTATATTTATGTACACACTGATAGCTTTAGTGTGGGCGGGTCCAGCGGACTTGGCCTCATTGAGCTGTAGTATCACCTCAACGCGCACTCATTCAAGTCGGGGTACCCACCACTGTCTGCAGTTTACTAACGCTAATTCTGGGGTGCGGAACATACTGAAGGGATAGCGTTAGCCTTGGCACTCAGCGGAAGACATGTATTTCCATTCCGTTCTTAGCGAAGGGTCTCTGCGCTGCCGTCGTCCGAGGTAAAAGCACGCGGCAGCAGTTGCGAAGCTCATATTATGGCTGAGTAAGGCTCGCGGCTTATTGTGATGTCAACGTTTGAGCATAGTACTTTCACGGCTATTGTATAGGGTTAAAGGTGGCGTTCCTTGCTGCTTACAGTAAATAGTACCAGGTACACCGTTAATTCTTGAATTAAAAAAACGCAACCTGCGATTCTCAACTCCCAAATTGTGAACACATGTACCGCACTGTATACCAGTTCGTAGATACCAGGTAGCGCGGTCTCAGCGGATCGTCTGAATGGCATGCATACATATAAAATTGATCTCTGTATTTCCGAGAAGAGTGGAATATGTTATTATACACCAGGATATATCGTGGATTTTGGGCCTGAGTCGACCGAGAACCGCCGAAAGCCGAGCATAAACAAAAGCATAACACATTATGATCATTTACAGCAGTATTATTAATAGTAGCAGCGAGGGTGGTTTGTTACACCGCTGCGAACGCTCGTCTTTGTCCCCGCAAATGCATCGATCAATGGCGCCGCTCTGTCCCATACCTGGTACCAGGTTCAAGACAAGGACCGTTTTAATAAAAAAACTTACCAGGTATGTAAAAATGCTCCTTGCCTTATGAGGCAGAGTGATACAGTATGCGTCTTCTCTCAATATCGACCTCCTTGCGCACGCACAGGCCCAGCTTATCGTGGACCCGCCGATGATCGTGGGCCTTCTAGGGGTGCTGGCTAACGTCGCCTTCCACCACCTGACCATGGTCGTGTTCGAGATGGGCGTTTACGGCGCCGGCTTGGCCCTGAGCTTGACCGGGATGTTCATGCTGACTGGCTTGGTGGCGTACATTTTGATCTTCCGGTGAGACGACCTGCTCTTCTCCGCTTTGTAAGGTTTCGGTGAAATCAACAGTACGGAACGGGAGCAATTTTGTCCCGGTCTTTTCCTTGGTTTTCTTCTCCTTCGGAGAATGTTTATTTGTGACGACGCTGAAGTTACTGTGGTCCAACAGGTTCCCTTGCTTGGTTTCCTTTTACTTTTTGCTTTTGGGGAGTGCCTTATCAACGTTGATGCTGATGCTGCAAATCAGTGTCGGAGGACAAACGCGAAAAGCCTAGTTACCAAGAGGGCTTGTCTTAAAATACCGAATGATCATGATCATACAAGGTTGTTACGGCAAGCGAGAGTTTTTTACCTGTCGAAGGCTGTTGTTTCTTGTGTCAGCAGGCTAGTTTGCAGCGGCAGCTTTGAGCTACAGCAGTACTCCCGATGGGAAAAAGAAAAACTGACAGTTTGATCTAGTCAGCAAGATAGTTTGCATCTCTTATTTTTTTAGTGTACGTATTACATTCTTCTTTTCGATATCATAAAACTCGGGAATAGTGCTGAACTGCTTCAGTCTTAGTTTCGCCTGAACCCTTATATGGTTGTTAGTCAGTCCCTTAGTACTGCAGTCCCGTTTTGCGGACAAACTTTTCTAATCCTGAGTAGTTTGTTCTCAAAACGGAACTGCAGCCCTAAAAGGGTCAACTCCGTTGTTCCGCAACCACGCTGCCCATACGCCCATCGAACCTACCGATAGACAAATGCCACCGGAGGCTGTGGACGCACAGTGGAAACCATCACAAAACCGGTATATGATCCTCGACTTGGAGACTTATCCCGAAACGATTCGCACGCAGGACAGATGACCTCCTCCTCCTCCTCCTCCTCCTACTACTACTACTACTACTACCACCACTACTACTACTACTACCACTACTACTACTACCACTACCACTACTATTAATACTACTACTACTACTGCTGCTACTGCTACTACTCTACTGCGACTACTACTACTACTACTACTACTACTACTACTACTGCTACTACTATTAATAGTACTACTAGTACTACTACTACTACTACTACTAATACTAGTACTACTACTACTACCACTACTACTACTACACTACTACTACTACTACTACTACTACTACTATTGCTACTACTACTACTACTACTGAAGTATACCTGGTATAATGTAGACCTTAACCTGCAGTTGTCAGATTGAAGCGAGGAAGCACCTGCTACAGTATTACGTGGACCACGCAGATCGTACATGCATGCGCGCACGGCTCTCACCCCGGTAGCATTGGCCACAGAAAAGACGTGTCAGGAACCTACTCCATACTTCGAAGTATCCCCTGAGGTTAACTGCAGTAGATTGTAAAGCGGGAGAAGGTGATCTGCCGGATGCGTGCACCAACATTATTATTTGTGCTCTGTATCACACACCCCAAGTACGGCATATTGCCCGGGTGGTAACTGTTATCTTGTCCCAAACTACCACCAACGCATGTATCACTCGGGGTACGTCGTGTACCACACCCCGTGTGGCCATCGCCTCTCAATCAGTATGACACCCTCCACATTTGCCCCGTCACTCCTCGTGTGCTGAACTCCTGGCGTGTCAGGCTCGGTGCTGAGGGGTGCTGGTCCGGCGTCTGCTCGCTTGACATCCTCCGGGCCTGGCCGGAGTATATGGCCCTTTGTATCCCGGGCTTGACAGGGGTGTTCCTAGAGTGGACTTCGATAGAGGCGTCTTGCTTCCTGGCGGTGAGGGGGCGTTGATGGCAGAAGAAGTCGCTACAAGTTTCCTCCGTCGGGTTCCGAAGCGGACAGAGCCAATATTTCCTGTACAATTACGGTAGCGTGGTTATGTATTAAAACGTTCGCACGTATACATACCTGTTCATAACAGGTGCACCACCTCTTCTTTCCTTTTTTTTTCCCCTTTATTTTTTTGTAATAATTATTTTCACCTTTCTTGCCGATGCTCCCTCCCGGTCACACATCAGATATGCGGGGTCACTATTACTAGATAGAGTAGGTTCGTTTCCACCCTCCCCGCTACGTCCGGCACCTACATATATATACGTGCCTGGTCGACTCGGGTCGAATACCCCTCAATCCCACCCTTGGGGAATCTGCCTGCAAAAATTCGGGCAGGAAATAACTTTTACCCTGTGATCCTGCTTTTGTTTGAAGGCCCGGCCTTCGGTCAACATGGGCAAAAAAATGGTGCTTGCGTCTTCTCATGCGTCTTAATAAATGTTTTTCGTCGTTTTTACAGCAGCAGTACTACATACCTGGTATCTGACACGACAACGATATGGTCACGACTTTCTTGCCGAACGCGGCCGCAAAGCTCCATCACTCTACGTAAGCCTTGGCTCATCTCCCGACCACAACGTATAACTTGTTCGTGAAGCTCTCGCAAGAGGTGTCGGGGACCTTGTAAATCTGCAAGGGGGGGCAGCCATTGCTACTACTGTGTCTGCATCATGACGCGAAATTGCCCAGCAGCAATACTTCTGATCGTCCCGGAGTTCCTGTTTGATGTATACTCCCTGCCGTAGCCACGTAGCACGCCACAGACGATCGAACTATTAATAGGGGCCGAGGTAAGTCCGCGTTTTCGATGGAAATTTTAGTATAAAAAAGTATGAGCATCCTGAGAGACCTCCAATTTTTATATTCGTCAACAGGTATCGCACAGGTGTGGGGAGTTCTGCTTTATTTGTATTACGAGGACCATGGTCAATAGGACCTACGGTACACATGAAAGCCTAGATATTATCCTACTTTCACTAACAATATTCGGTCCTTTTTCCTATGGTCCCCTGCAGTAAGACGCCCGTTTCTTGACGAAAAATGCGTCGGATTGACCCGGCGCCTGACACGAAATATAATGAATGACGCACGCTCTATAACTGCCTTGAGAGATGCGGTTCGAGGATTCGAAGATGGAGAGAGGCCGTTTCCGGTAGGGGAAGTCATCGACCGTGTGCCAGAAATAGTTTATTGCGACTGAAAGAAAACGTACTGTATATTGAATAAAAAAGACAAGCAGTGCTTATTCACCTTTTGCGCGAAGAAGCCCCCTTAAGATATATATATAATGTTTTTTCCCCCGGTCTAATTCGTTACCAGGTACATGTTTGGGATGGGAGACTGACAACTCCTGCCGGTATACGGTGTAATTATTTGTCGTCAGATATCTAATTATATCGAAACGTCATTGTTGCCCCTGCCTGTAATATTGCAGAACCGTTTCAAATTTTTTAGAGCGGTTCGAACAGCGGCCAGTTTTTCAGGTCGGGTGCGATGTTTTCGACCGTGCACGACAGTAGCAAGCATATGTCTGGTTTCGTTTTTTTCGTGAAATTTTCAATTCTCGTCTATTTTTTTCCCAACTTTTTATTTTTATTTTCGTGTGAACACTCGTCGGCACCATACCGTACCACAACGAGACGCACGGCATGATGGCATCATCTCCTCGTACGTATCACATTGAGGTTTCGAAGAGGTTTATTTCTCGGCGTTACGGAAGAAGGTGCAAACGCGGGGCGGCGATGCGTCCCCATGGAAATATCTTGGCGAGATATCTCCAGACCCACCGTTTTAGTCGTGTGCGCGCCCCTGAGTTTGGGGAAACCTGCCTCGGAAGTGATCGTTCCTGGAGGTGTGTAGTCCCGTCACCCGTGTGGTACTGCTGTACGTGAGAGAGTGAAGCAGCATAGTGCGACCAAGAACAATTACCTGCGGCGGAGGAGCGGAGGAGCGGAGATATCTCCTTGCAGTCCTAACTGCTTAGTTTGGCCGCGTCCCGAGGGAAAAGGCTTGGGGTGTTGCAGTAGCTGTGAGCCTTTCTTTTCGGCATTATTTTTTTCGTAAAGTCTAAGAGGGGGCCAAAAGAGCTCAGCGCTCAAGTATTTTTTCGTGGGAAAAACGCTACGTCATTACGCGCGTGTCTGTGTTTCGGCGGGGGCAGAGAGCCAGTCTGTCATTTTTTGTTACTTGATATACACATACATACCTCTATGGAGTTCTTGGTTCTGGTTGTTTTTGTTTGGCAGTCTTACGTATCTGGTGCTCTGGTACACTCAGGCCCAGCAGAAGGTCATCACTCCTCTTCCGCCCATCTCGGTCGTTCATCCCTGACAATAAATATTGTTTTGGTTATTCCTGTTACTGTTGTTGTGCTGGTTGTACCGTACCACACTGGGTGATAAGTTAGTACTTCCCCTGGGACTACAGTAATCTCAGAGTCGGTTTCCTCCAAAGCGTGGGGGGCACACACAACGAAAGTTGTGCCTTTGAAAATATTTCTTCGAGATTATTGACGCATCGATCGGCGTACTCAGTACGCCCTGCCCCTTGGCGAACCCCCCCCCCCCCCCGTTGTCGACATACCCAGCCCTCCCCGGTGTCGGGAAACCCAGCTTAGGAAATCGTTCGAGGGGGATCTGCTGTCTTGAGTGTTGATCGCTATTAATAGTTGTCGTGTCCGTGTTCTTGATATTCCTGCTGTTGATGTCGTGCCCGTATACTGTTATCCCTATTACTTTTTTTCTCGATATGTTCTTAGCATTGCTTTTGTTCTTGTCGTGCCGGCATGGTCCTATTCTCGGTCTTGTTGCTGAGCCGTTGTGCCCATAGTTGTGTTCTAGCTTTCCCCTTCTTTGTTTCGCGGACGGTATGCTCCTATTGTTATGCTTGCTCTTGTTCTTGTTGTGTCGGTATGTTCTTTTGCTCCTCTTCCAGTCTTTTTTCTTCGAGGCGGTAGGCTCTTACTGCTTGTTATGTCTCCCTTGTCTTATTTTTTTTCGAGCCAGTATGTTTTTACGTCCTGCTCTTGTTGTCTCGATATTTTCTTAACTACTCTCGATCTGTTCTTAACTACTCCTGTTCATATTATCATCTCGGCATATTCTCATTCTCGTTCATACTCACGCCCTCCAGGGACTCCTCGGGAAGGAAGAGCTGGCCACCCAAGTCATCCTTCTCAGCGCCTACAGCATACTCTTCGCGGCCGCGTTTTCCATCTCGATCGGGGCCAACATCCGGGTTGGCAATCTACTAGGTGCCGGTGACTCCGTTGGCGCGCGCAATGCCGCCGTCTGTGCGCTACGCCTGGCTCTCGTTTCGGCCACTTTAATCGCATCGGGACTGGGACTGGGGAGGGATCTTTGGCCCCGCCTGTACGGCGCCTCTGACGATGTGATGAGGTTGGTCGTTCAGGTGGCGCCGGTGTACGCAGCCGCTCAGGTAAGAAAATAAGAAGAATGGATGTGGTTTGCGGGAGGTGGGGGGTCATCCCACGAAAGTTTCGGGAGTATCCCTTTTGCGAGGCTCGTCGGCTGTGCTCGTGTAAATGTCTTGAGGTCTTGAGCTTCGTGTGTGATCGACCGGGATCGTGTGGCGGGTTCGTTGTGGTACTCGCTCCGTCCTCTCGGTGATGGCACTCGTACTGGGGCTGTTGCAGGGCTCCAGAGCTTCCGTGTGAGCGAGAAATGTGTTAAGGGCACATAACAACCCAATGTCGCGCTTGGTGAGACACGAAACATCGCACTCTGGCTGGCTGGCCCACCTAAGCACTCCGAACTGTATCCTTCCGCCCATCCCTCCCTCCCTCCCTCCCTCCCTCCTTTTTCTCCTCCATGGGCCCGTCACGACAGATTCTGGACATGATGCAGTTTACCTGCACTGGAATTTTGAAGGGTATGAGCCTGCAGCGCGTCCAGGTGAGAACGGGGGCGGGGCAACGCGAAAGTCGACTCGCTCATCGAGGAAGTGAAAGGGACAGAACTTAACCCAAACGGATCTTACGCGCCCCAAAACTATCCCATTCTTAAGAACGTACGTACGTACGTAAGTGCGTATGTGTGTTCGCTGTTTGCTACAGCTTTGTCTTACGACACTATGATATGTATGTGACTGGTACCTAGTGCCCTGTAGTCTGTCCTAAATCACGTGAGTAGTAATTGTGCAAACAGGGTTGTCTACGCCCTAGCAGTACCACTGCTGTGTGTGAGAAGCGCCGCTGACCTGCGGTGGCGCGGACGGGCAAAGCACCCAAGCGCTCGAGCAAACCCGATTTCATGTATGCAATATTACGAGGGCCCATATTGTATCACTGGTATAAGTCGTCACAACCCACGATGGACCCTCCCCCATTGTTTACACACCGTGTTTGGTCCTATTTTACGAGGTTTCCCCATGATAGAGCAATTCCTTTTATTGGCCCGACGAAAGGAATCCTCCCCAACCCCCTCCCCCCTCCCCTCGCGATACCATATACAGCCCGCCGGGCTCTACCCACCCCACCTATCCCTCAACTGCATCGAGCATACAACTTCGATCATCGAGCGAGCAAGCAACTACAATCATCGAGCGAAACAATGGCCAAGCATGGAGAGCAAATTAACTACCCTGGTACCTGGTATGAATTTTGACCTGCCGAATCCCTCCCCCCGTCTCAAACAGGATGCGTGGTCAATGGTTAAACGACGAAAGCAAGCAACAAGCGAGTACCCCCCTCCCCCCCCCGCCCACACACATCACACGCACAGGCCATCGCGGCAGCAATCGCTTTCTGGCTCGGGGCCGTCCCTCTATCGGCCTACCTCGCCTTGCACCAGGGCTGGGGTGTCAAGGGCCTGTGGAGCGGCCTCGCAATAGCAGAGGCCCCCCTGCTCTTGTTCTACCTGTACGTGCTCAGCTCCGCAGACTGGAGCCAATGCGCAATCGACGCCCTCCTGAGGCTCCGAAGTCACTCTGATATGGACTACGATCGGCAGTCGGATATATGCGACTCTGATTCGGACTGCGGTGGGGGGGGGGCCGTGGTGGTTTCAGTCCCCGGGGAAGGGGAAGGCCTGGTAGGTGGGGATTACTGCGGAGGAGGGGGCAGGGCGGGAGGCGGAGGGGGCGCGCAGATGATGAAGGCCGTGAGTTCTGGCGGATTTAAGGTAGTTTTCCCCCAGAAGAAGGGTCGTTTGCCGCTCGCGCCCCAGGAGAAATCGAGGCTCTTGCCACTGCCTCAGATTGAGCTGATGGTATGATTTTGAGCTCGAGCTGTTTGTCGAAGCCCCCGCGCCCGATCGAGTCAAATCGACATTGGTTGGAGCGTCCAGCGCCGCACACACCGGAGACAGATTACCTACAGATGATGGGCTCCCACAGTACATGAGCTAGATCTCTAGTAGAACGTGTTTCCTTGGTTAGACATGAGCTGCACAGATCCCGCACAGCACCTCGTAACGGCAGGTTGAGTTCTATGCGCAGATGATCAATCTGTAGATGATCTATTCGTAGATCACTTCTCCGAGGTATGGAACTTTGTTCGCGTTTTTGGGTGCAAACGAGTCGGAGTTAGTGAGCGATACCAATGGCTGTAGTAAAAATAGCTCGAATAGCCCTTGTTGCTACTGCAGAGAGTATCCCACTCTCTTATCAAATAGTTCGTCCCCAAGTTGGGGATGGCATTTTTCCCGGCTTGGAGATGGGGTTGAATTCGAACCTGAGGAGATGGAGTTGGTCAGGACTGCCTGCTGTGGTTACTGTGGAGGCGCTTAATTTTTTAGGCGTTCATCATCCCAACTATTTTAAGCGCCCCCCTCCTGCGAGTAATCGAGGATAACCGCGTCTTATTTTGGCGATGTACAGTAGTATCATGCTGGACCGCTGTACCATCAGTGTACCTTTCGCGCTACCTGGGCTCCCCCCACCTCGCCGAAGTTGAGTCGAATAGGAGAAAGAAAGTTATATACGAGTATGTGTTTCCGGACACGAAAAGTGTGGTGTCAGGTACTAACGATACATTTTGTGCTGTGCTGGTGTCGAGGTCGCGTCAACTGTAGCGAGTAGGCTTTCTCTCTCGACACCCGAGCGGGCTCTTACTGTAGGTTTGTTTTTTGTTTTGCGCGGCGCGTTTGAGCGAGCGAATTACTGTAGCGAGCGCGCTGTTTCTCTCATCTCGGTGGATGGGATGGGGTCGGGTAGATCGGTCGATATGATTTCGATCGATCGGGCGGCAGCATTAGACTCGAGCGACGCCGACGAAAGCCGCAAATAGACAAAATTGAGAATAAGTAAGAAAAGCACGTCCGGTGAGTTGTCGTGGCATTCTGCTGATGTCTTAACGCTCCTGTTGTTGTCAAGAAGAGAAAAAGCACTTTTCACCTACACAAAAACCAGAATACGATGGTTGGTGGAGTAGTGATGTTCCGTGGCCCATCCACCTCATCACAACCCTACAGTCGCCCAGTTGACACCGGTTGAGTGACTCGGAGGTCATCGGAAGAAGGCCACGTCCCTCCTCAGGCAGAACATTCGAACGAGATGCTTGACTTTTGAGCGGCAGATATAACTACCGCTGGAACGCTAGCAAATACCGTTGGATCTTGGCTTTGAGCGGTGAACAGGATTACGGTTGGCACGCTAAAAAGTGCCGTTGGGTCTTGGCTCTGAGCGGCGAATATTAATACCGTTGGCACGCTGGATGAGCCGTGAGGTTAGGTAAAGTGGGTAGGGCGTTTTGGGGTGTGTGTGCTCGGGCTGTGTACTGCCCGGAGATGACGGGCATGTCAGGCTGGAGGGGCTTCGTCCAAGATAAATTTCTGTTGATAGACTAAGAGGGTATACTTACATCTTTGGAGGTGTATTGGTGTGTGGCGGGTATATCGCGGGTATATCCGTGCTTTGCGGATATACTTGTTCTTGGTGGATATATCTGTGCTTTGCGGGTATATCATATGTTGCGGGTATATCCATATGTTACCGGTATATTTATATATTTGCGGGTATATCTACACTTTGCGGGTACGTCTATATACTTCGCGAGTATATCCACACTTTGCGGGTATATTTATATACTTTGCGGGTATATCTATACTTTGCGGTATCGACCCGAGTACCCTCAGAATATTCGTACCCCACGGAAACACGCTTGGAATTTTCGTTTATGGGGTGCCACGACGGCACTCATTGTGCGTAAGGACAACATATTATGTGGTCTGGATCTGGAAAAACAATTGGCGTAAGCATTGCGAGTTCCCCATAGTGATGGGGAGGTGCTTCCTTTGTAGGTCTTTGGTTCAGCTGCCTTGCGCTGATGCTCGGCATTGAGCGATCGATGACTGTGGGTATTCACACGTTTTCGCGCCGCTCGAGTTGGAGGTACAACCAAAAATGTATGTGCGGACGGGAGGGAAGTAGAAGATAGTCTGAACGAACCGTGGATACTTGGGTGTGAATTACCGTTCGGTATTTCTTTAATGGCGGACGGTAGGACTGTGACTGTCGTCGTGCTATATTTCTATTGCATTCGGTAGGCCCGGCCGTAGGTGTGCCTTACTCCGTTGGCGTGGAGCAGGGCTGTCCATGGTCGTGCTTAGTTCCATGACGTGGAACAAGACTGGGAAAATGGACGCTGTGGACACTTTGGCGTGCCCCGACACCGGGTAGAAACGAACAGCCTGATCGATCCCTCGGTTTGTTCCATACTAGCTTTATGTCTCTTCGCTTATTATTTTGTTTTCCTGGCTATGCCAGAGGACGAGGGCGGGAGTGGTGTCCTGTGTGCTGTTTTTCGGATAGAGAGCAGATATTTGTATATATATTGTCCATCTACGGGTACATTAAGTCATTTTATGACTGGTTCGTTGGGCTCAATAGAGAAAACAAAGAGCTTGCTTTTTTTTAGTCAGAGCGGAGGCTTTTCGCTGTGGAAGGAGGGAGAGCTGAGACGCTGAGACGCGCATGCCTGCGTTCACGAAACGCTTGACGGTGCTTTTCGGCGACTTCTCCAAGGGGGGTTTTATTGAAGAAGGCCGTGCGCCGTTGCACGAAGAATAGAAGTAAGTTTATGACGCTTATTGCAGTATTTTCTATTTGGCGCCCTAACCCTAAGCTGCTCCCCTCTGGAGCCACCATATTTTTCATCTTCAGTAATTTGTTTTTTCCTTCGAACTATTCTTGTTGTGGTCTTGCAGCATCACGAGGCATTATCGCATCCGTGAGAGGTAAGAGTCGTGAGATCAAAAAGAGAGCTTCAAATACGTTGGAAACAATATTTGGGCCGCGGCCGCGACAACGTACCTGGCGGGAAGTGGCGCCTAAAAAAATGCTCTTCAGTAGAAGCCAAGACGATCTCGCTTTTCGTACCTATGAGGGCCGGCATATGTTTTCATAAGAGAGGGGAGGTTACAGCGATTTGGTGACCTTAACCCCCACACTCCGTTTCGATTCGCCATGAATAAGTTTTGCATGGACGAGAGATAGCGAATCGGTTCATGGCTATACGAAGTAGAGGTTATCGCAAAAAAAACTTGTCACCCGATATGAGCACAGCAGCAGCAGAACAGCAGGTACATTTGCCTCCCCTGGTTGTCTTCGGTGGCGTCATTGCTTTTCGGACAGAGAAAGAGGGGGGCGGTGTTCTGCTAGGACTGTTCGTTCCTGCTCGAACTGATAGTAAAACGTGAAAACTGGTAGTTTTGACACTTTTCTACATGTCCCGTTGGCACCCATCACACGCTTAGGGTACTCAAATAGCGGGCAGTCCGGTAGTATTTGGTGGGATCCGGGACACCTAAGGGTGGGATGAGTCGAACGATGTGTTCATTAGGGTATGGTGTGGAATGTTCTACCCTGAGGGACCTAGGCACCACACTTGGTTACACGTACCATACCCGGGTAAGCACCCGGGTACTTACCCGAGTATATCTAGATTACATACCCTACGTATTGAACACACCCTTGGGAGGATCACGCCTCTTTGAAGACGGGAGGGAGTAGATGTATCATAGGCGTGAAATGACCGGGACGAACTCGTGTTTTCTACAGTGATTAGAAGTGTACCTGAATCAAGGAAGATGATTAGCGCGATAAATCTCAGGGGCGCCCAGGTGCCCAGCCTGCTTATATCGTCATACCCGGGTAACCAGCCAGGCGAATACACGGGTATGTCTAGAGTTTATGCTTCGTGCCCTAGTTACCACACGTTCGGGAGCACCATGCCTCTGTGAAGATAGGAAGGGGTAAGATATATCGTAGGTATAAATTGCTGGGGGGGGAACCTTGCGTGTAGCCTACGATCCCTTGTTATCATACGCAGGC
>JBBMHQ010058766.1:0-15683 GCA_037834295.1 Postelsia palmaeformis
CAGGCAAGTTTGTTTTGCCTGCGCTCAGAGTCAAACGTATACTCTGGGCAAGCGGAAAACTGTTCAAGGGAGCTCTCGTCAAACTTCAGCGTACATCATGATGAGGATCCCACTAGTGTTTTTCAGCTGCCTCGCTAATTAAAGCGATTATCATTTAAATGTAGCTGGTGTATTCAGCATTGAAAGGTCAGCTCCGTGAGCCCAGAATAACAACCCCATCCTCATTGTTGGATTGGTCGCAAGAGTCGTTACTCGTTTCTCTTTGGCACGGGTCTGCGTTTCTTCTTTCTGCCCAATGATTTCGCATGGATGTATTTCTCGGAACTTTTGTACAAAAGATGTTGACTTCGAGCTTCGGGGCGCCGGCGTGTATTTGATTTACTGAGCGACACATTTTTTTTTGTGTGGGTCACGTATGAAGTACGTACAGGTAGCACCAGGTAGTACATCATATACACGGTATGCACATTTGTTTTCGATGCGCAGTGTACAATACCTTTCTGCTTGTTTAGGCGGCGGTACCTCGGCAGGTACCTCCAAAGAATGCCTCCGAGTGAATGCATCCTGAGAGTGCCAACCAACCGCAGTTCGGGCTGTTATTTGTCTATTATCATGAGTGGATAGGCCGGTACCCTTCAAGTGTATATCCAACGTAACCCAAACTCGGAGAGCCCTGCTTGCAGAGACCCCAGCGAAACAGCCGCATCTGCAGAGCCGCGGTTCCATGAGAACTAGTAGAGTATATGCCTCTCTTTCCTGCCAAGGACAGCCAGCCTTCGACTCATTTGGGTTAATTTGGATGAAAACTTTACATAACATATGAAAAATCAATTGTGAACCTTTGTCGGAAAAATACGGCGTCGAAAACTCCTTTCTCTCTCGAACATATCCCCCCCCGAAAAAAACCCATGCGTGCCAACAATTATCAACGAATTGGTTAAACAAGATGGATAGTTGGTTCACATAGCGAGGAATTATCTATACGTACAACCACTCGTAAAGGAAACTAAAATGACTCTACTGCAACAGCATTTTTACGAAGAAAAACGGTGGAACCTACATGGCAGTTGTTTGGGTCGCGATAAATTATGTATTATGTTGCTTGTCAAACAGAAACACTCGTGATCTTGGGAGGTCGTACTACCTCAGGACATGCACGCACTCGGATAGAAAAAACCACCTTCACGTTTGAGTACAGGGATGTGCGAACTGAGAAAAAGTATTTTTTCTTTCGTGTAGTATATCTCTCCTTCCCGATAATCTTTCTCCAAATTTTCTTTGCGTTCCCGCGTATACTTCTGTTTTCGAATATTGCGAGTTTCGTTCCTCCGCAAATTTCGCACTCGTAGGTGGTTGTCTTCGACGTTGTCGACGTTGCTGCCTGTGTTCATATTCGTTGGATATTATTCCTGTGAATATTTAGAATTTACACTTCTGCTCTCCTCTCAAATTCGTATGGATGAAGAGTGGTTCCGATCACTTTTCGAATTAGTTTCCGATTTATATTTCTATAATAAACAGGACTGGAATATTGTCCAGTCTATGCGGTCAGGAGTACTGCATACACAGCACGACTGATGTACCGGCTGGAGGCGGTGCCAGGGTTGCGAATATAATGACTGCTTACACACGCCTTTTGTGTCGCATGATAACAGAGTTCTGTATTCATTCTTTGAAATTTGCGTGGCATGGCCATGGTACCACCCATGGTATACCATGGCATCCCCGCGGCATTTCATGGTGTGGCATAGGATTTAATGGCACGCCGTGGGGGTAACCGTGGCATGTCAAGGGTGCGGCAATAAAAAACTCCCGCGGCAACCGCAAGGGACTCCATGGCAACCCCACAGAATATAAGGGCAACTTCCACGGCACCCCAATGTTAACGGCACCTAAGTTAGGGTTAGGGTTAGGGTTATGATTCCCCTGTATGCCGTGCAGGTCTGTGGTGGTTTGGCTGGTATGCCGTGGAAGGTGACGTGGAAGGTTTTGCCGCAATAGATGTCACGCTACACCACGGCATGTCGATGAATGGACATTAAAGTAGCTAGCAGGACTAATATCAAGAGCGCAGATGGCGCGCAGAAGAGCAAGCGACGGAAGGGAGGGACAGAGGGAGAGATACCAGGGTGACTAAGAACGAAGGAGCCTTAGTAGTCTCGGAGGGTATAGCTATGTGGACGCCGATGGCGCTCATACAGCACAGTCCCTGGCGAAGTCGAAAATGCTGCCACTGCTGCCACTGCTGCTGTTGCTGCTGCTACTGCTGCTGCTGCTCCTGCACCTAGCTGCTGCTGGTGCTGCTGCTGCTGCTGGGGAGACTGTGTATGTTGCCGATGAAGAAGAGGCTAACAAGTGACCGAAGCAGGCACAGCGGAAGATCGTGCACACATCGTAGGATAGAGCACAAGAAACCGCTAGAGCCTAATAAACTCGATGGTTCGATCCAGAGTTCGCTCGTGCTTTGTTCGACGAAACGCTCGACTCAAAAAACAGTATTGCCATTTATATGTCATTGAAAAACAGTAGTATCAATGCAAAGCCAGGTTTCCAAAATACGCACCTAGAAACTTGTGTTCGAGTACGTAGAACACATTTGCCCCCAAAATGTCGTTGTCTAGGCTGCATGCCGCTGTACCATACACAACAAGTTTAGTTCACACATTCCTGTACCACCGGACACACCGTCCGCCTTTCCTTGTGTTTCCCTGATCCATCCTCAACTTGATATTTAAGCCAGGCCCGGAGTGAACGTGTGTGGAGCTCTGGTGAGGCCGAATCGCGAAAACCACCGGCCTTGCCTACGGCAGAGCTCCTCCAGTAGTAGGACCTCGCGGGGGCACACTCGGAGGGGCCACGTCAGCAGCCGGTAAAGACTCGGCAGTTGTGGCTTTCAAGCGTCCAGTTCACTGTTTGGATCAGGTGTGATGACATCTGACGCAGCGAGTGCATACTGGACTTGCTGCACCTATCATTTCCCAGCCCTCGAAAACTTGGTTCAGCTTTTTTTCGATCGTGTTTGTCGGGGGCTCTCCTATGTACGTACGTAAGACTGTTTGTGACTGAAAGCTGTCACAAGTTTTCGTTGCGCACCTATTTGCCCCTTGTGCCCGAATCACAAGGTCGCCCCCAGGTCGTACTACTGACACACAATGTCATCGGGAACTTCGGCAGGAGAAGCAGGAGAACCTTGACTAGGACAGAGATGTATGTGTACATGCCGATCGAAGCATGACGACGCGAAACAAGGGATTTCACTAGATACTAGCTACCGCGGCGATGCCGAGGATTCCCAGCCCGAGCGACAGCTCATTCAAAGGCTGCTGTACAGCCCCACAGGACTTTCAACGTTTTTGCTTGGGGTTGTACACATTTGGTTTGCTCTCTAAAAAAAACAGTCCGTCCTCATTTTAGGCTCCGTTCCCATATTTCCAATAATCTTGTGAGGGCCGACATGCTGTCGACCATGTATACCGTTCTGTGCTCAAAAAAAAAACCGCAAACATCAATGTATGCCAGTCCACAAGGACGATTGAATGTGAATAAAAAACAACAATAACAATAGCAACAACAACAAACAACACCCGTGCTGGGCGTCTCTAAAGGATACGACAAAATCCACAATAAATGCAGGACGATGTTTTCGAGGACTGTTGCAGAAGCAGAAGTCTCTTCGGCACGACTGACTGACACAACGCATCGAAATCGGGGTGGGTGTTGCGATCGGTGTTGCAAAAGTTCATGGAAAAGTTGGCTGTGTGTGAGTTTGCCGAGTGGGGCCTCACTGGTCACTTATTTCGATAACCGTTCGAGCGTGAGTGTGTCGAGTTGAACTGAAACGGGTCCAGGCTACCAGGTCTGAGGCCTTATGTCATTGTCCCGAAGCAACACATGCATGGCTCTCTAGCAGTTTGTAGCAGTCGCATCTATTGGCCACAGGTTACAACGCAGTGAGGCATGACACAGAAGGGAACAACGAATCAAGGCATAATGACCAACCTCAGGGCCAGAGCAAGACTGGAGTCGACCGAGTCAAAAGGTGCGCTCGTACATCTCCAGTAGAGTAGAGTGGGCTTGTGGTACTTCAGGGAAGAGGTTGATGTTGGGGATGGCTAGATGTAAGAGATTCCTTGTCCCTTGACCGATGTGATGGTCAAGGAAGTAATGTGAGAAGGAAGGGTGATGGGAACCCCTTCCGTCTGGAGCGGAGCTACAATATGAAAACGCCTCTATGTCATCATAACTCCTGAAACGGTCATCCGACCGGTAACCTATCACCAAGCATAATGCGGATGACGGAATGAGCAATATGCTATGGCAATCCTGTGCTATAACCAAGTTTAGAAGAGCCGCAAAGCCCTTGAACACGAATCACGGCCTCAGGGATAAGCAACCAAACCAAAATTGCAAAGGCCATCAAGTGGGTAATCCCTAAGAAAACCCCACACCCTTGCTTTTCACTGTGCGTTTGGTTGTCTGACCATATTTCATTGACCAAAGTCCCCTCACGCTTGTTCAGCGATGAATGAAGCGCAGTATCCCCCTAACGCCTGAGTTCAAGTCACTTATGATTTCGTCATCAACAATCCAACGGAAAGCAAAGTGAAAACCCGAGTTCGATTCTCGGATTGGACACCATGAAACGAATCCAGGCTGCCAGGTCTGAGGGTTTCTGTCATTGTCCTCAGGACACACGTGCATAGTTCTCTAGCAGCTGGTAGCAGTGGCATCTATTGGCCACAGATTACCACCCAGTGAGGCATAACGCATAAGAGAACAACGAATCAAGGCATTGTGACCAACCTCAGTGCCAGAGCAGGACTGGAGTCCGATCGAGTCGAGAGGTGCGCTCGTACATCTCCAGGAGAGTAGAGTGGGCTTGCAGTACTTCAGTGAAGAGGCTGCCGTTGGAGGTGGCTAGATGGTAAAAAATTGCTTGTCCTTCGACCGATGTGATGGTCAAGGAAGTAATGTGAGAAGCAAGGGTGATGGGAAACCCATCCGTCTGGAGCGGAGCTATAATATAAAAACGCCTCTATGTCGTCATAACTCCTGAAACGGTAATCCGGCCTGTAACAGTACCCTTCGTATAGAACAGCATTTACGGTATGGATCTTGAAGTCTGACACTGCTATGACCAAGGCGAATTGAATATCGTCCTTGAGTGCTCCGTGTGCTGAGGTGCTTATATGACACTCTTGAATGGAATACAATCCAGCAGCAGTGATGACAAACTTAGTATTGAATGCTCTCGGAAGGTCCATGGGCGTTGTGAAACTGTTTTATAGATGTAAAAAGGTCAAACTTACCAAGAAAATCATCCACATTCTTGAAGACAACCGGCCGGGAATGCGGGTACGACGTTTCTTGTTGGAGTTCCAAGGGATTGTAGCATCGCGCAGCAATCCGGTTCTCACTTCAGGGCACCGATCTGCACTTAGTGGCCTCGGTACTGCTTGACAGACATTATAACAATCTGAATTGTGTATCTCAGATTGCCGAGAGGGAGCCAAACCACCCGCGTTGGGTTGGGTCTGAATCAAGACCTAGCAAAATCATTGGTCCCGAGAGCGTTGACGTGGAGTACGAAGAGGCTTGAACCTATTTGCCTGTTTCTACTCTCCCAGCTGGTTCAATCACGGCCCACGCTCGTTTTTCTTCAGCCAATGAAACGCGGGTCACTTGGATTTTTCTACACTGAACATCCCCACAACATGCTCGTATACTGCCTACAGTATCATTCATAGCAGGTATTTGGCCTTCTATTACGGGGGGGCAAATTAAATAGGACCTATGGTACACACTAAAACCTAAATATTGTGTTTTTTTCATTCACAATATTCTTTCTTATTAACGATGACCCCCGTAAAAGTTGTTGTTAGAGATATACTAACATTAATCGTGCCTCTTGGCGAGACGCTACATAAAACGAAAAATAAGAGTGTTTTCCAAAATCACGTATACCTGGCCACTTTTTGGCCGAAATCAGCTACATTCTAATAACTAAAGTATAAAACACACCCCAGGAGCCCTGCCATTGGCCGAGCTGACATCGTAACTGATTTTTGCACGAAAAGGCCAAAAAAAACTGTTTTTTTCCACTTAGTCTAGCTTTCAACTGATTTTGGCCAACTTTGAACCAAAAGAGAGGACATACGCATACTGTTTTTCCCCTGCGTCTGCGTCTGCCATCCTTACTATAGGTTGAAAGTCTTCTGTTTTACCGTATGAGCTCGTCTTGTACGTCATATGTATATGTACCTTTTCGTACATCATGCAAACCTGGTACCTGCCTACGCTGGTTTCACTTTTTCTTCTTTGGGTTGTGGGACGAGCTTCAGTTATTTATTTCTCGTAGTTGATGTGCTGTGTACTCACTCTGGGTTGGTTTTTACACTGTGGTCACAGCAGTCTAGCACAATGATCCTTGTCTGCACCACTCTGCGTCGATGTGGTCTCAGGTTTGGTACGTCAAGATATTCTCGTGCTAAGCAGGCGGTTCCGCGAGGGCGGTCTAGAATATTCAAAGTTATCAACGGAGGGGGGAAGGCGCCGGAGTAAATACTCTTGGCACCCCCGCCGTAGCGAAACAAACAAAGACTATTTATAGTGACTTTATGCAGGTCCAAGTGGAGCCCGTGTTATCGACACCCCACAGAAAACGAAACGAAAACCAGTTTTCAGAGGCCATGCATGTCGCACGCTTAAACTTCGGGCGCATTATTATTTTGTTTTTCCCATGGACAGAACACCGCTCGTGGCAAGCCTCTTTTGCTTGGTTTTTATATGTACCTCATTTTAGCTCAAACCGATCAGGTGTAACTGATTTTGCTATTTGCCTGAAAAAAATGTTTCACTGAGATCAGGTTCTTGGAGAATGTGAAAAAAATATTACTGTATATACGTACAGCACCGGCCCGCTAGTAAGGAACGCGTCAGCAAGAAAACAAGCCCCAGAATCTTGAAAGAAGAGGAAATTCCACTTAGGGAAATAGGCCTGGCGGCCGTCTCGATACTTCATCCAAGATGATAGCCAGGTAACAGCGTGCTCTCGTGGTGGTCACACAACAAAGTCCTCATACTCAGGCGGGTGTTTCAGTTTCTTACTATAATAGCGGCACCGGTACTGTTGTTGTAGTTTATATATATATATATATATATAATTATATATGTATATACTCGTATATGTATGATGCTGGCCTACTTATAGCGGTCATCACACATGCATACTGAATGTCTTAAAATCAACGCGCCATCGTGGGGAACGCGTTTTTGTTCGTGTCACCTGGTGTTTTCTACGAGCCTACATGGTTTCTAAGGTGGTTGGAGATGCCTGCCAAAGGAATAAAACCTGAGCTGATTGTGAATCCCAGAGAAAACGTTGCCCTTCCGGGCATCAACTTCGTTTTCTGTCTTGTTCTTGAGGTAGAACGAAAGAATTGGCATGGATATACCCCTGCCTTTTTTCCGCAATACCTTGAAAAAAAACAGGGCCAGATTCTGCGCCTGGGGTCTTCAAATCCATGGCGCAACGTTCCGAATCCGGCAACTTTTGTGTCTCGCTAAATTCATTTTACTTTTACTTTTTTTTTGTCCCTTCAAAAATATTGTTTGAGTTCGATTCTAACTACAGCAGTAGTACTTTCAAATGTGTTGTGAAATCTTTCATCTGTACGTGCGATCGGTTGGATGGATGCTAACCAACTTTCCAATTTACGTAGTGAACCGGTGGCACGATAAAAACATACACCATTCTGATTTCGTGAGCTCCACGTTTTCATGGCACAAAGGGAGACACATGCGCACAATGTGCCCTCACAGAAGCATGGCAAACCTGGGCATTATTTTGACGGACAGTGGCGGTTGGGCTGCCACGGTACTCCAAACAAGATTCAAAATAGTTGTAGAACCTCTCTCTCTGTTTCGAACCCTAGCTTGATGGTGAGGGCGTATCTCTTCTGTATGATCGGTCGTGATGCGAAGGTACTAACCTGGGCAGCGGCGGTGGAAATCCAGAGAGTTCTAGGAGGTAATCTGGCAGCTTATGCTACCTTTGTTTTCGTAGGAACTTTAGTTGCCAGTGGTCCTTTGACGATCAACAAAAAAAAGTGGATGCTTGAGGACAGACGGCGTAGACCGAGCGGGCTCAGGGTTGTCCTGAGGGATCTTTTCGGTCAAACAAATGTCGAATTGAGGAGTCGGTGCAGGTCTGTGAGAGGGGGCTACTGGCCGAGGAAAGCGTATAGCATGACCCGGGAAGATCGAACATGATGTTCGTCGAGGCTGATGAGGCTTGGGGTCAACGTTTTTTATTTGCGCCGAATAGTAAAATCTGTGTGAAATCCTCAAAAAACTTGAAATACGTTGGGGCCGGTTGCAGGTGGAAAAATATCGCCTTGATCCGATTCAAAATATGCGGGGGGCGGGGGCATGACAAGCTATTACGCATCTATCTGTGTTCCTTCTTTACGTCAGACATACTTTCTCGATATTTTCCTCGAGGTTTCTAAAGCACTTCAGAGGGGGTGGCAGGAATTGAAAGCGCACGAGGAGAAGAAAACTACACTCCGCTTTTTCTTTACACCAGGACTGACATACTACTGAAACCAATAACTAGTCGTACAAGATAATGTAAAAGTAAATCATTATTGTTGTGTCATCATTTCGGACAAGGATCCCAAACCACTGCTGTACGAAGTGGGCTAGCATGGGGCGGACAATCAATCATGAAGCCGCGTCTCGTGAACGACAGCGAATGGGGGCTTGAATTTGTAGTCAAAGACCCTGACGAACATATAAAAAATGCATCGTGTGGTTTATATTTTGACTCGAACTCGAAGAGTCATCGGCGACATCGACGAGATATCGGCGATAACTCGAAAACGCCAGAATCAAAATCACTAAGTTCCTTCTAGATCCAGAAGAGAAATATCGTGTGTCCTGGCCGAGCCGAAATTCAATCGAGGCGTCACTAGCGATGCAAGGAGAATACATCAGTTTCGTTCCCCAATTCGTTGACAATCACGAGATAGACCGAAAACACATATAATTACAAACGAGGCGTTCTTTGAATGATCGAGGTTCAAATTCAGCCTGACCTTTCTTTTTGAATTTTTATTCATTTATTTATTTTCATCCCATTTATTATCCTTGCCCTTTTTTTCTCTCTCCCTCTTCAGTCGTAACTCAGATCCGGGTTCACTAAGTAGGCTCTTCTCCCCCCTACCCACTACGGTACTTGCCCTGCATTTTTAACGCGAGAAGACTTCAGCATTCTTTTCACTCGTCGACTTGCGTCGAATTCCGCCTACCCACGCAAAGAAGGCGCTCTCAGCAATTGGTTCCATTTTTTTTCAGATAGAGCAAAAGTCTCACCACGGTGGGATTTGAATGTGGGTACCAATGCCAGAGGCCTTTGAAGCCGACCACTAGTCTACCGGGGCGACCTGAAGATCCTCAATAAAAGAGTTATTTACCTCACTCAGACACTAACTTCAGCAAAAATCAAATTGCATTCAGATGATTAGGCCGATCGCTCAAGTACACAATCACGTCATTTTTCGGAAACATCACTTGCATTCCAACGATTTTGGATCAAGGAACCCTGTCATTCAGAATAAAGTATATAAAGGTAGTCGAAATGTGCTACCTCTATCTTTTCGTCGAACGCGTCAAACGTAATAAAATGCACTGCTGCTGTAACGACAAAAAAAAAATATGTACCAGGTATTCACGTACTGCGATGCAGCATTCAACTTCGTGTTTTGAATCTCTAATGTCGATCGTATTTGCTTGTGACGCACGTAAGTGCAAAACCAACAAGTTCCTGGTTTCACATTTTCCGTTGGTTCAAAGGAGCTTTGGCCGTGATTTTCCTTTGTAGAGAGAGGTCATTTTTGGTCTCATCTCTCGAACGGAAAACAAAAAAAAATGTTTGGAACGAGACGTCTCGGTTGAGTTACAGACAACACCATGTCAAACATAAATATTCAATGTTCAACAACTGCGTAAAATTGGGCGCTGCATGGCCGATCTCCGAAATCGACAAGGCCTTGGCTGGCCCAGCTCGTATTACGGGGGACCAGAGGGAATAGGACCAAATAAATGCTGTCGGTGAAATTGTTGCGATATGTAAAGAATTTTGTCTTTACCGCAGGTCCTATTCAGTATGGCTCCCCGTAGTGGTACGTTGTCGTAGTCCAGTGGTAAACAATTGCTTGCCGAGCATCTTCCGAAGTTACAAATTGCGTGCTCTCAGCGCCTCGCGCGTAGGCTGAGGCCCGCAGAATTATCAAACTGACTGAAGCGGGGTAGTCGCGTATCTCGCCCGTTTATGGTCGGTCTTCCGTTCGGGTTGGGAAATTGGGGTTATCGATTGAGTTTGCCCCATACGTGTACCGCGATTCCACTATAAAGTACTTCCTACCCTGACAACACGACCAACGTTACCCCCACAGAAGCTCACGCCGCTGATAAAGCCAACACGGACAGCTTGGTGCAACTCCAACGAAGGAAGGAGAAGGGGAGGAAGAAAAGGGGGAAGGCACGGGCCGGACAAGCCGACGAACAGGGGAAGGATCAAAAGGCACAGACACTGTGGGCTATGCTGTGCTGACGACGCCGGCATAGTATCGCGATCACCTGACAGGATTGCGATGGTGATTGAGACTGCATGTGCCGCTTTCGGCCTGACGGTCTCGGAGGCCAAGACGGAGATGATGTGTCTACAAACAAAAGATAGGAGTAACGTGCCGTTCACCGTCACCACGGCTGGCCAAGTGCACAAACAAACGACCGAGTTTGCGTACCTATGCGGGGCTATCAGCGCAGATTGAACGAACAGAAGCGTGGAGGTAACGCGTTGACTCCAGGGGGCATGGGCGTGCTTCGGGCGGTAAGATATGGAAATCTATCATCGCCCGGGTGTGTGCCCAGTACTGAAGGTGCAGATGTTGAGACCTGATGTGATCGAAACGTTGCTTTACGGTTGCGTTACTTGGAGCCCGAGCAAGAGTGATTACGGCAGGCTACGGGAGGTTCGCCACGAAATGCTTCTCCGATGCATCGGCTGGCGAAAACGAAAGCGCGAAGACCACATTCTACCCTTCGCTAGCGCGCTTTTCAGGACAAATTCTGAGAGCGTTGAGACGACTGTACGCATACGTAGTAGGTTATTGCTGCGGGCTTTGTGACACGCATGGGAGAGGAGCGTCTAACGGAGAGGGTGATGTTTGGGGAGATGACTGGGGGTGAGGGCAACGCCGGAGGACAGGAGTGGGACTGGATGAGGTACCTCGAGATGACGTCAATATTTTTGGCATCAAGCTCGGAGGATGGCGCGAGCCAGCACAGATAGCCGGCAGATGGTTCCGACAGGTCAAGGAAGTGGCGGAGGCTTTCATGCGGAAAATGCCTAAGGATGAGAGCGAGGCATCGGCAGAACAGCACAGGATGGCTGCAACCACGATCACAACCGTTGACGCAACGCAGGTGCGCAAAATGACAGGGAAGAGCGCGTGGGCGAGCGGGGGACGAGGGGGGATAGGGGCGGTGTGGGGTGGGGGGGGCAGGCGGTCTGCCCAACAAATTCAAACCTGGGTTTGGTAATTGCCAACACGATGCGCTCCCTTCTGTGGGACCCAAGAAACTAGCACAGTGCCACGCGGGCAACTTTGCGTGTCTGTAGGCACCAAGTTATGCCTTTTTGAACATATTTTCCCCCCGCCCGTTTTTGAGTTGGCGTCGTTTGTCAACGACACTGTGAATCATGCCGCTTACTACGTGAGCTACACAACCGAGGTACCATTTTTTTCATCACTTTTTCATGGCGGTCACCGACGGCTAGTTGTCTAGTTATATTATTTTGCGAGGGAAAAAACTTTTACTCCGCACAAAAAAAAAAATTGTATCACGTAACAAGTAGGGTGTTTGGCAAGGCACCTCAGAGGCAGTTGCATAGTACTCCCATTGCTGTCTCTGGAATTGCACACGCTGGACATTGAATCAACTCATTGAAGATGTCATCCATATGCAAGTCCGCCTCACAAGCGGTTTTTCGTAGGATGCAGCTCACCCTTCGTGCGACTCGCCAGACACCCCACGGCGCTTCGCCCTTGGTGCAAGCAATGTCTGCCTGGTCGTTGAAAACCCGACATGCTCCGTCTCGGCACTGTATGGATGCGAGGGTCTATGGTCATACGATTTCGGCCATGCATAAGATCGAGTACATATCTCCTATCGAGTAAACACACACCCCCCCCCCCCGGCCGTGTTTGTCCCATTCTTGTACCTTCTTTTTTTTTTTCCTTCTGTTTGTAAAAAAAGTTTTTTTTCGTCTTTACGGTACCTCCTTGTGTCTCTGTTTGTTTTTTCCCCATTGTTTCTTTGATGTCTGCTTTTGTTTTTTGCTTATCTTTGTCTCTTTTTTTTGTGTCTTGTCTGTTCTTCAGTGTCGAAGTATGTCTGCGTGTATTTATGCTTTATTCCCGGTTTTATATCTGTTCTAGGCCCCTCGCGTGTAGCGTGCGAGCCTGCAATTTGCGAAAACTGCGCATTCGTGATTTCTGTTGATTTCTGTTGATTTCTGTTGATTTCTGTTGATTTCTTGTGTGTTTCCCTTCTTCTTGAGTTCGTGATTTCTGTTGATTTCTATTGCTTCCTTGCCTGATTTGAACTTCTTTCTTCCCTCGTCTCTCCCCTTTTTGAATTGTGTTTTTTTATATATTTCAATTGATCGACGTCGAGTTGTTATATTTATCCTGTCTGATTTGTTTTCTCTGGGTAGTATGCGGTCTTATCGGTTTCTGTTGCGACTTGTACAGCGGACCACATGTATCTGATACGTAAGTGCGTGGACCTCACTTTTTTTTGTCTGAGGCGTAGATAGATGTGCTTCAGTAATCATGTGTACTTTTCTTCGCTAGTTTTAGTTTTTCACCGAGCGGTGATTTTTCCCTCTCCAGAGGGGTTGGAGCCTGTCCTGCGACCGCGGACTGCATTGTAGTTTCGGCGATGAGTTTATATGAGAACAGCAGCAGGGACAACTACATATATCTGTCATGTTGTGTCCACCATACCGGCATGTGCTGCCAAGAATCTGCGAAACTTCGAACTGCTGAATTGTCACCTGTAGTTTCGACGTGGCTTCGTGTTTCTGATTCCATGCCCCTGCTCGGTCACACAGGCAGTACCGGCTGCGTTACGAGCATCAGTACATTTTTTTTTCCCATCCGATTTATTATCTTCGCCCTTCTTTCCTCTCTCCCTCTTTAGTAATACCTCAGACCCGGGGTCATTAAGTAGGCTCTTCTCCCCCCTCCCCACTACGGTACTTGCCAATCACTTTTATCGCGAGAAGATTTCAGCACTTTCTTCCCGCGTCGACTTGCGTCGAATTCCGCCTACCCACGCAACGAAGGCGCTCTCAGCAATATGTTCTTTTTTTTTCAAACAAAGAAAAAAATCTCATCACCGTGGAATTTGAATTTGGGTACCAATGCCAGTGGTCTCTGAAGCTGACCACTAGTCTACCGGGGCGACCGGCTTTGTACATACATACTTGCTGGTACGCAGGCATAACACTTCGTCAGGTGGGAAGCCAAAGCGCGAGTCTGACTCGGGCGTGATTGCATTTTCTTGCACACTGGAAGCGTTTTCCTTGGTCTTCTTCAAGGGTGTGAGCTACTCGACGCCCACAGACGTGGATGTGTCGACGTCGATGAGTCGAGGTAGAATGCACGCAGCACAGCATTCAATCAGTGCTTATATAAGGCGAACGTATAGGCTACAGCAGCACCAGGGCGCGCAGAGAATTCATGGGGCTCCTTATTCTCGGGGCTTACATCTCACTCGGAAACCGACTATAAGTCCAGCCTTTTGAAACTAACTGCAGTAGTACCGGTATGGGCGCAAAATTCTTGCAATTAGACGAGTTTGACCCCATAACGAGACTGCCGTCCAGAAAAAAATGACGCAGGAAAACTGTGATCAATGCCGTGACCAACCAGTATACCAAGTATTAGTACTACAGGACTGCTGTATGTCTGTAGTGGATGCAGTATGTCTTTTTCTGGAAGAATACAGAACATCAGTTAGTAGGCTGGCACAGCGAAAACTCTACCCAAATCACAAGTCTTTCCTATTATGACTGCAAGTTTTGAAGAGTGTTTCGACCCGTTTGGGAGAAAAATCCCGAAGAAGAGACGGCGCACGGCGACACACAACTATTATTGCAGAAGAAATATAATGGTGTTCGCGGGTCGGAGCGGAACCGAACGAGGGGAGAGGACGTGAAAACACGCTTCGACGGCTCGTTCGTCGAGATAAAAGCAGTAGTTTTCTACAAGGAAATACTGGCGAGTGTTACAGCGCGACGGTACGCCGAGTATCTTTTTTTTACATAGTAAAAACCAGTAATTTTGTTTATTCGAAACTCTTCATAAAATGAAGTTTAAACCAAAATTTCATTTTTTTCAGATATTTTGAAATGTGTCCTACTGATACATACATACATGGATAAACCATTGTGCTGGGTATTTGGACTATTTCATTGTAACTACAGTATACGATGTTGTTTTTTCTCGTTCCACTGCTATCAATAGTAGTAGTCACAACAATAGTTTGTTGTTGTTGTTTGTTGTCCTTACACTATTACGGGGGACCATAGTTAGTGCCGTTATTATCGGAGCAACTTCATTTCCAACTTTTCCGAGTTTTTTTCTTAGGGTTCCAAAAAAACAGGATAAATTTGGAAATTTGGAATTTTTACACAAGGCAAAATATTTGGAAGGCTTCGCATTCCAATACATGGGGTTTTTTTTGGGAAATATGGAAGTCCTAGAAATTGCGCGAAAAAAATATATTCGGAAATTGCGAAAAAAAGTTGCTTAATAAGGACGACCCTTATTAGTACCTAATATTGTCGGAAAAATACCTTAACATAAAAGATTTTCTTCGCGGGACGGGACGATTTAGACGGGTTTTTACGGTGGGATAGGGCGGTGGCGGGTGGTGTGTTGTACAGCGCGATCAAGGGTAGTGGCAGGTCATCACGACCGGACGGGACAAAAATGTCGGGCGTCCCCGACAGGAAGGCACACCAAAGCGCATCCAGATTTTCTCCTGGCGGAACGCGAGAAGAGAGGATAAAATTGTCGACGGGACCGCATCACGGTATCACCCCACAGTAGTTGTGAGACCTTGATCGTCCCGCCTACTGTACCGTCAGGTCAAACAAACTGATGTCTGTCGTAAGCTTCCAAAGAACGGAATATAGTGCCACAAGGAAGTTATATCGGCATGCTTCGAGCGGGGAAAGGATTTGTTTCGTCACATTAAAAATAAGGTTAAGTTCAGGAAGCGGCATAACTAGGGAGCTTTTTGTCGCCTTTGGAGGTGCTGATAAAAAAAAATATATATGATATATGCGTGCCGTGCACGCTCCCTGATTCCTGGCTGCCGCGGTCCTCTTCCACTTCTTGATGTGAACACGTTTTCTTGCTCGAATTCAGTACCTACCTGATACCTTACGGTATATCTCAACCATCTTCGAGATTATAGACACGTACCTGGTACGTGGTGAAAGTTTGTGGGCACAAGAGGGGGGGGGTGTACTCGATAGGAGATATGTACTCGATATCATGCATGGCCGTAGTCGTATTCCCGTAGACCCTCACATCCATACA
>JBBMHQ010058777.1:0-15681 GCA_037834295.1 Postelsia palmaeformis
ACACACCGTAGATATTACCATCGTATATGGAGTCCGCACGAAATATATCAGGGATATTGCCCCACCATCTGTCGTGGAAGGTGTATGTTGCTGTATGAGATCGTCAAAATCGTCAGCCGAACAGGAGGAGCGTTTGCACGCTCACTTGTTCACTCTGCTTTTTTTTTAATATCATCAGCCTCGCTTTCGAGCATATATATGTTGGTCAAAATTGGCTCGGAGTCACCAACACTATTTTTATGGTACCGGGCGTTAGTACGAGTTTGTCGCACAGCGACTTGAGCGTCGACCCTCGACTGAAGGCCGTATCGTGTCCGGTGATCGGTGAGTGGGTCTGATCACGTACACGCCAGCAACGCGCTGGTACACACATTATACCACATCCCCAAAAAGAGTGCCTTGACTTGCCGGAGAATCTCGTGTGGCTCATCTTTAACAAAACGTATGTCGCCTCGACTTTCAGATTACCCGAAAATGGAGCACAGAGCGCCAGTCCAAATCAATGAGGGTTCCAGAAAGCTCGACTCTTACAACAGTCGCCGTGCCCCTGTCACGGTCAGATGCCGACGCCAGATGTGTACCGCACAAGCTGAGGTTCGCCTTCAGTCGAGCGTTGAAACCCCCCTACGTACTAGTATTTGTTAACTTCCATATAAGCTGAGGAAGAGTTCTTCAAAAGGCGGTAAAGCTCGAAATCGACCTGGAAAGGCGAAACCAAGCCCGCACATACCGACAGAATCAACCCTACGCACAGACAGCCGAAAGGAAGTACGGCATCTGAAGAGTTCGCGGTCAAGAGAACAGGCATGATGCGTGTTACACGTGCTTCGGCATGCATGCGTGTCACGCGTGCTTCGGCGTGCATGCGTGTTACGGTTGTTCTGTCTCAACGTGTGTAGCGTGGGTTTCAGCTGGTGCATTGGTTGACCTCCGTGCTTGTAGCATCGTACAGACATCAGAGGTGGGCTGTCGGCTGTGGACTGGGTGCAGTTTGACCACACTTACTGCACTGGTAGTACAGCGGTGGTTATATACGTAATGATACTCTGGCCCGTCAGCTTCGGGAAACAACCAGGCCCAGAAATACTATCAACACCTTGTATTGACAAACATTTTGTGCGCACCAGGTACATCGTTGTCAAGGAATATTATGTGTACTAGATGAAAAAAAATGATATATACATCAGACGCCGGCAATTAGACTGCACGCCAGCTGGGGGTCAGAACATATGCGGGCTACAGAACAGGCGGCCGGGACCCGCCCCCTGTGCACTGTGGGCGCAGAAAATTCTCGTGAAGACGTTGAAGCAAGTAGAAAACTTCACAAAGTGCCTTCAACCTCTCATTTCGGTGCGCCGAAGACTGTGTTACAGCGTTAAGTGTCTCCGCAAGGATGGTGTTGCACATACATTATAAAAGAGGAGGGTTCCGATCACCTAAGATATCGTGGATCCCAACCTGACGCTCTGGAGTACCCTAAATCAAACCCTGGTCCGAACATCCTACGTACTTACGCCCCCTCCGATATCCGCAGGTGCAATGGACAGCTATATTGGTAGAATGGTCATCAAAGGAAACACGCTCTTCACTGCGAACTTAGCAAGGAAACGGGGCGGTGCCATCGTCATTGCTGCAACGATCAAATCGGTCATCACAAATGCAACTTGTTCATCCAACACAGCTCCAATTGGAGGAGCCATAACCTTATGGGCACCGAACCCCAACGAGCGCGTATACGACAACTGTATATTTATTGGCAACACCGCTTCAGATGGGGGCGCGATGTACTTGTACGGCGCCTCAGGGCTGGACATCATCACCGGGTCTGTATTTCGCGACAACTATGCAAGTAAGAAAACCCGCGATATTGAGGGCACGGATTCACCTCACCAAGGTATCTGACAACGCTCGAAACAGTTTTGGAATCCCAGCTCCGGATCTAGAATAATGTAAATCTACAATTTCAAACGGGAAATATAGGAGAGGATACCAACTCAGGGGCAGGTAGGGTTGCCCGCCCCTAGACTAAATGCACCAGACAGCCAGCATTGCGTTCGAGGCTCAATTTGTGATATTTCCGATTCTGCCCTGAGAGATATTCCCGTTGGGTGGCTGCCCGTTCACCCGCCGCATTTGCCACCGAGTGCGAGAATAACGGGTTAGTCTACCCACACTGGCATGTGCCGCAGCGATACCGGTGTCTCTTCCCACACCGCGAAAATGTATCGCCACACGGTACAGACGACCCATGAAGTGTGATGAAACCAAAGCAAAGTATAGGCAAGTATATTTGAGAGTGTCAAACCAATCTGTAATCTAGTGTTCGTTAAGCTTCTAGCTTGGGGTATAAGCTCGTCAGCGCTCGTCCCAGCTCTCCTTCTCCTTATCAGATCCCTACCTGACTGTCGTCCAAAGTTGGTGCAGACCTGATCCGTCTTCAGGCACAACGGTTTCTCTTTCGTAGTTTTTTTCCACTACGCTCGCATGTAATTTCGCGTAAATAAGACGTCCTTCAAAACGGTCTCATAAAAGGCGCACAATATGCGAACACTTGCATAAAGAAAGGCATCCCTGACTACCGCTACGGAAGGGGGTCTTCTCCAAATTCCACTGCGTAGGGCGATTAGAGCCCCGCTTGAGAGAGTGGTGCTGTACCTCAGTACCTCAATACAAAAAAAAACTAATTTGTTTTGTCGGCGCATCCTATCAAGCAATACCATGCCGGTGTAATTTCGCAAATACACTCGGGCGTAAAGTGAAAGGATTGTCACTAGGCCGAGTAGCTCTGAAGGGCAGAGTTAGAAGGCCTAGTAAGAGACCCATCTGACTTTGCAGGACGTAAGTACTGACGTATGCCACAGTTGAAGTGCACCGTTTTTTTTCCTGAGCTCCCTATTGAGGAGCTCCTATGCCTCACTCAGAAGGTGGCTTCGGGGATATCAAAGAGAAAGCGGATAAAGAATCTCATGGCCTACACCCAATAAAAGTGCAAACGCAGTTGTGGTATTCGGACAAATTCAGGTTGACAGTCTACTGCATTATTGGCTTTTATAATAAGTAATCGATACATTCTGGAAGTTCGCGGAATTCAAAGGAAGAACATGCGGATTCTCGGAAGTTTTCATGGCAACTTCCACGGTCATTTTCATGGCACTCCCCACTTGCATGAAAGCTTCCATGGAAGTGGGCCATGGAAGCTTCCACGAAAGCGGTAGAAGATATCATGGAAACCTTGAAAGCCTCCACCAATTACATGCAAGTTTACACTGCTTCCATGTAAACGTTCACAAAGTCCATGGAAGCGTCCAAACGAATGTCGAAGCTTCCGTGGAAGTGATGGAGGCTTCAATGGAAGTTGTGGAAACTTAGGTTAGGACTGTGGAAGCTATATTTAGAAGATCAAACCTTCTTCCATGGCAATAGCCAACATTACACGAAAGGTCTACCGCATTATAGTCGCTATTTATGGAAGTAAGCGGAAGTTTCCACAACAACGTCTACAACTTCCATGAGAGCTTCTGCGGAGGCTGCTTAGATGGAATCTTCATGGAAACTTCCACTTCCATTCTCAGGGTACTTCCACAGAAGCTCCCCCCGCTAAATTCCACTGAAGCTCCCAGCTTCCATAAAAGTGAAAGCTTTCGCTTGAGTGGTGGAGGCTTCCATCACTTTCACGGAAGCCCCCACCACTTCCATGGAAGCTTCAAGAAACGATGGGTGCTTTCATGGAAGTGGGGAAAGCTTCCATGAAAGTGGTGGTAAGTTTTATAGAGGCGTTAGACGCTTCCATGAAAGCTTTCACCTACTTCCCTGGGGGAAAAAATGCTACTTCCATGGAAACTTGTGCGGAGACTGCTTTCATGGAAGCTCCCATGAAAGCTGTGAGCATCAGCGGAAAGTTTCGGAAATACTATTTAGTCGATGGAAGTTCGCGGAAGCCAGTGTGGTTCTTCGGAAGTGCCCATGAAAACTTCTACTTCCACTTTCAGGGCACTTCCACTGAAGCTTCTACTACTAACTTCAACGGAAGCTTCCGGCTTCCATGCTTCTAGCTTCGATGGAGGTAGAAGCTCTCATTGGAAGTTTCCATCACTTCCACGGGAGCTTCCATCACTTCCATGGAAGATTTTATCACTTCCATGGAAGCTTTCATCACTTCCATGGAAACTTTCGAAAAAAATGGAAGATTTCATGAAAGTGGTGGAAGCTTCCATGGAAGTGGTGAAAGCTTCCATGAAAGTGGTGGAAGCTTCCACGTCCTTCCACGGGAAAAAAACTATAATGCCCCAGGCCCGGGGTCCAGGAGTCCCGTCATTCGAAAAACGTTTTCAGGAAAAAAGTGCTACCTCTATCATAATACGCGTCGACTATTAGTAATATTAATAGTAGTAGCGCTGTTTAAGCGTACTGTGTACATGTAGCTAGTAGAGCGGGTCGCCATATCCAGCAGGTGCGTTCAAAATCGGGATTGATGTAGACACATGACGTGGCGCAATATTTCAACGGGGAGAACTGCTGATTGATTGCGATTCAGCATTCACGGTCCATATTTTTTTGTTTCAGTCAGGCCATGTTTGCTTCCTACTGTCGGGTTTATAAACTGTTTTGGACGCTGGTCCCAAGTATAGTTGTCTTGGCTAAGTTGAAAATGTGTACGTACTTGACTCGCATTATTGCGCCAAAAACGTGGAAAGCCTCACAACTACTCGCATGATCACCTCCTTGCCATTTATGAAGGTCCAGAAAAACATAATAGTAAAGTACGGCGGGGGGGGGCTATGGGAACGAAGCACTCTGCGTGGTCTCGATACCGGAAACAAAAACGTTTTTCGCCCGCACTGATGTAGACCCTCCTGACCAAGGATCATCCATTCGTATCAGACACAACTCAGGAGCGATCGACGCACTCCTCAAAATGCTCGTTGAAGCTCTCAGCATGCGGGGTCTACCACAATATATGTTGGTTTGGTGATGATTCCATGAAGCTTACCACGTACTTGTATGGAAGTGATATTTACTCAAGAGGAGGTCAAACTACCTTCATGGAAGCTTAAAGTTCCACTCTTGGAAGTAATAACACTTCCATGGAACTGAACTTTACTGGTTATTTCGATGAGAGTTTTTTCGATCCCATGGAACTAAAGTTTCTTCTCTGGAAGTACGCGAAAGCGTCCACCATCAAGTGAAGCTTGCACAACCACGTTTGGTGGAAGCAGCCAAAACGTTGGAGTCAACCGACTTCTACTGCTTCGACCAGCTTTCATACGCTTCATCACTTCCATAGAAGTAAATACGCAGGAAACCTGTCACTAACATGGAAGTTGTTTTACTCCCATTGAAGGATACTTACTACCTGGAAGTGTTTTACTTCCATGGAAGGGAAGTAAAGTAAATTGTTACTCTCATGGAGAAAGTAAAATTTCCTATCTAAAAGCGTCTAACGGTTTGCTGTTTTTGCTTCCATGGAAATGTTTCCACTTCCATGGAAGTCAAATTTGCTTCCATGGGATAGCTGTTTTTGTGCTTCCATGGAAGTATGTCTGACTCGTGGTTTCTGGGCTCAGAGTGACGGATGAAATTCCGGCAGCTCTTGCGGGGGGATAATTATATGTTTGCACCTCGTGAGTGAGAGCAGGGTGCCGATGGGAAAATACCTAATGAAGGGTCAAGGTACCAAGCAGGAGCAGGGTAGCAGGGAGATTCTGAGATTATCCCCATGAAGGCAGATTCTTTGGAATCTTGCACAACTGCCATGGAGGCATGGTAAACGTTTCAGGAGGTACGTTGATTCCATGGCAGTTGAGGAGATGTTCCATCAAAGTTTGTATTAATAAGAGGTTCCATGTTCATCCATTTTTCACTTCCGACGGAGTGAAAGCATATTTCATGGGTTAGCTTTGTTTCCATGAAAGATAACTCAAAAGCCAGATAATGTGGGAGCTTGAGCATGCAACACCACTCAAGACGCTTTTAGAGTGGGCCAGAGGGCTCAAATTACTACGCGAGGCAAGATGTGCCTTTATTCATTTCGTTCGTCCACGAAAAAAAGATGTTTGTAGTCGTGTTTTTGGGCACAGTTGACCCAATACTGATTAACTCTCACGGTACTGCTGTGCGCATCTTGCTATCGCATATTGCATAGCAAACGTGTCTTGCAACACTGGCCGCAGTCCTTTTTCCGACTCATTCGATGGTAGGACTCGCACTTTTTGGCTCGACATGTTTCGATCAGTTGAACTCATTATATGGTAAAAGGTTGCTATGCCGAATACTGTTACTAATTTGTTTTTACGAGGGGCCATAGTAAATCAGACCATATATGGTCAGTGAAAATGTGTAAACACATACCAGTAGTTTTTGTGTGTATCATAGGTCCTGTCTATTTGGTCCCCCGTGGTAGGGCTGTGATTTTGACCTACAGTAGTCAGTAGTCAGTAGGTTACAGAAAAGTTGGTTCGATTGAGCGAACCAACGTTTTCGGGGACGTGTTTCGTGTGAAATATGTGTGTTCATCATGTGAGAAGTTCACATCCTAGTGCACCACCCCTATCGTGGCTTTGTTCTCCTTAAACCCTTTCTCTGGCGTAACGTGCAAGAAGGCACTTCAGGAGGAGCAATCTTCCTCACTGGTTCTCTCAACCTCAACAGAACGGGGTTCGAGGCAAACATGGCCGGCGGACAGGGGCTGGTGATCAACAGCGTTTCTGTTCTGTCTTCGGTGAATTTCCACGAAGTCTCATTTAAGAACAACGTATATCGCTGTCCGGTCGGCGAGTATAGCACTCTTCTTCACGGCGTGGTGGGTATATAACTGTGCTGATGTGATGAAGCTAGGATGTCGACCGATATTTCAGAGAGTTTTACTTCAGTGTGGAGCAGAAAATGCCGCGCCAGAGCGATGTAGGGCACTGCAAGCAACTGGGTCTACAGCAGATACCTTTGTGAGCTGTCGTGGACTATCGTTGTGCTTGTAAGAACGAAGTATGGCCCGTTTCGAGCACGGTCGTGCATGCATTCCTGTGTCCTGTGGGCCTCTCTGTTGTGTGGACATGTTGGGATGCTTCAAAATCCTCACTATTAAATCAAAGCATGAATGATGAGTCTAGCGATATCGGGTAATTGTTCCTTTAATAAGGAGCCAAAAAATAGCCAGTTCGAAACAGTGGGCCTTAAGGTGCTGCCCCTAAAAGTGCTACCCCAATCGTAGCACGCCTCATACTGCATACAGTAATAGAAGACCACAAGTATGTATATACCTATTTTCTTAGTCGAGGGCGTCCCTGAAGACAAAAAACAACACACAAGATTTCCAGAGGTCAGATATTATGGACGGTGATATACATATACTTCGAAGTATACATATACAAATGTACAATATGAATATTTATATAGTCGATGTGCAGTCACTACACAATTATTCTATTATACGAGTATCTTTGTTTTGATATTCCGGGAAAGGCAGAATGCGACGAGACTGCAGCCCCAGTAGATGTTGTTATTAGCAGTTGATCGGCATACCAGGTACTGTATCACTTTTATCAACTTGCCATGATCGGGACAATTTAGCGCCTTTAGCTTACCACGATGAGCATCCGGGAATGTTGTCAGTTGAGCCTGAAGGGGCAATCTTCAAGAAGCCAGAGCTTTCTTTCTCGTCAAATCACATGCACGCGTATTGCCAAATGTGTTGCGGTGTGAAGTATGCCGCACCGTATCGTGTTGCTTGCACTGCTGAGTTATATTATGATTCGAGTATACGCCTGGCATGAATTTGAGGCCACAGAAGATGCAGCTACATTGTGTGCTCGCACAGCCAAGCCCTGTGTGTCTCCCCCCTCAGCTAGCGAAGCCCTTGCGCATACTGTATGACCGTTCCATGAGGTTAGCCAGCTGCAAGCTGTATCGACATTGTGTGCTGGCGTACGACTGTACCTTGACGAACACATGGCACCCGCCTGTTCATGCTCTTGATATCTGCGACCCAACAGAATGTATCTCGTTTCGACACGGTATGTGAAAAATGTTCAACCCCCACGAACGCCACAAACGGAGTCCCGAATGGCGTCGAAATGGATAATGGAAGCGGGACGCCTTCCTGTCAAGAGCTTCCCGTGGGTACCGTTGGCCGGTCGAGTGGCACAACCGTCTCAAGTGTATTCCTTCACGAGGGATACTACCGCATCTCAAACAACAGTATGGCGATTCTCACCTGCTACAGACAGGAAGCATGTGTGGGGGGCGACGACTCGGACAATTATTGTGCCATCGGCTACGCGGGACCATGTGAGAGCAATACGTATACGAGCAATGCATCGCTGCGCATGTATGCATGCGTGTACGGGATTGCCGTAGTTGATATGATTTTATCTCACGTGTTATCGATTAAACAACACCGCGTCATACGGCTTCTGCAGACGGCTCGTTGCGATTCCAAGAGTTCAAGGAACTGGCGATAGGGATACGTCTGTACGTAGGCGAAGTACCGCCCGCCGCAAACGATGTAACGTATGAGAAGCAGTTTATTAGTGGAGAGTCGGTATCAGGGACTGAAAAAGAGCATGGATTGAGCGACACCAGAGACCTGTGCCTGCTGCCCACCTGAATTGCTTCCCCCACAAAACAATAAAAAAGTCTCGACACCAAAGACATTGACAGCACGTCTGCCGCCGTCTTTTTCGTGGACTTTCCGTTTGTCTCTACTGTAGTTCCGATCGTTGCCATTGAGCCAAACGTTGGCAGGGCAGACATGAGTTCCTTGGTGCACTCCCGTGAATACGCCAAAACGACAGCACTTTTCGTGTCCTTCATCGGGGGGACCTTGTCGCTGAAGTTTTGATAATGGGGTTCCAGGTGCTTCAATCTCCGATTCATTGTGTAGCCACGTGTGTTCATTCTGCTGGAGAACGACAAGGAAAAACATAGCTTCTGAGCTTCTAGGTTCCACCTACCTGCTCGTTCTACAGCAGAAAAGCAAATAGTTGACTTACAGTACAAGACACTGAAAATTCAAACGCCTGGAACCACATTTTCAAGCTTTAGCGACAAGGTCTACCCCGAAAGAGGACACGAAAAGTGGTGCCACACTCACAGAAGTGCACCAAGGAACAATTTTTTCCCCTGCTTAATTTTGGCTCGACGGAAACGTTCGGAGCTAGAGCAGGAGAGCAAAAGTTCCTCAGAACAGAACCGGCGCGTGGCGTGATCCCAGTGTCTTTGTTCTCCGGTAGTTTTGGCAATATGAGGTGTTTTCTGTGGGCAGGGCAGCGCAGACGTGCCGTTCTCCGCTTCGGTAAGGAACCACGTGCAGGTCATCACCCACGTCGGGCGCGAGCGAATACAAGACTCTTGTTGCGAGCGTGGACAGACATAACAGTATTCTCTAGGTTGGGCTAATCTCTGGCCTTGCGGTCTGCTACGTATGTATGAAGTATGGAGCGTTCCAACAAATATCACGGGTAGGTTTTATACCCACCTAAGGTTTGTCGCTTCCACCGACAAGCATCCATGTGCAGTAAGCTATTCATACGATGTGTGTCTACGGCCAGTACCATAGTCTGATGTATGCGTAATGGCTTGTGCTTTCACGTCGGCCAGTGCAGAGTAATCTTCGCACGTCCGACACAAGCAATATGGTACTTTGGGTAAGCATGAATACCGATAACTCGTCACTATGAGGAATGTCTAGTTGCGATTCAGATATCAGGATATTTGGAGCTCAATCTGAAACCGAATACGAGGGAAAACACCACTACAGTAGTACGCCCGTCCTTGAGTCATGTCGTGAGCATGTCGTCCGGCGCCTGCTCGTCCCGTCTAACGGCTCCTGCTGCAGACTGTGCCGTTTGCGCCGAAGATTTCTCGCCAAGGATCGCCTACCGCTGCGGGAAATGTTCCACGGTGGCCAGACGATCGGCCGTGGGACTTTCAGTCGCTACATTTGCGATCGTTGTGCTGGTGGCAGCTGTGCTCTTGAAGCACCAAGGATATGTCGCAGACAGCGACAGAAGTGGGGAGAACGCACGACGAGGCTGCGTCCAGCAAAAGCTAGTTTCATGCCGGGACTCGCTGATGAAGGTACTCCCACTAACTGCCATCAAGATCGTCGTGGTCGTGTGGCAGATCGTTTTTCAGGTGAGAATGTGATCTGGAAACTTGATCAACAACATGTCGGTGCTTGTGTGACGTTCCCGACAAAACAAATGTCGGGCAAATCGATTACTCTTTTGCTGATGTTCGTGTGGCGTTTACGAGAACAGTGTGTGTCGTCAAAAATGGTTGTCAAGACGACACAATGTATGCCGTAATGATCTTGAACTTCGAGGTGTATTACTATCGCTCTTTCGGGATATGGATGGCTTCCTCCCGGCAAACCAGACGTTGTGGTTTGGCTATTTCAACCCATGTGTGCCTTTCTGAACCAGTACGATTTGTCGAGGCTTTTCTCGACAACTGCTGTGAGTGGGTACTTCGGGCGCGAGGTTTGGACGGAGCTAAGATTGTGGTATTTTTAGTGTGGAAACAATAGTAGGACACACCCTGCCTGACATGATCGTTCGAGCTGACCCACAAAAAAAAATATGACTGTAAGTGGTGTCGCATAGTGTACGCAGTTTACTGGGCAGCAGGGCAGATACAACGTACACTCCATGGTGCCCATTGCCGTATGTTTACCGCCAAAACTATGGGCACGTTAACAACGGTCGGACATGACATTTAGATGCCGTAGTACCACTGTGTAAGCAAACCGTATTGTTCGCGTGTAGGGCCGAACACAGTGAGACGCGTCTCCCAGCCAGTCGCTAACAGCGGGTACTTCGTGCGCGGCTTCAATCATCAGTTGTCTTCGGCCGCGTAGTTCTCGGGAACGCAAGGTACGCCTTGCAGGTGGATAGTCACTTCTCGTTGCGGATATCCGTCAGAATAATATAGCAGTCCCACCCGGATCTGATCCCATTAGTCACCCAGCCCCCACCCGGATCTGATCTCATTTGGCACCCTGTTCCCACCCACAAGGTGTAGAAATATAAACAGCCCTCCGCAGGAGCAGCCGGAGGCCGTGAGCGCGTACAGGTAGCTCGAGCTCGGAGACTCTCAAACCCTGGAGATCTACAAATTACTTCTGTAGTAGTGTGATGGCGCATGAGATGAAGCTTGCACCGTTGAAGGCTTGTGCACCCACGTTGGATAGTTCCACATTTGGTGTTTCGGGCTGGTGGAAACTCAGTGGCCGCGCGTGCGCGGCATTTGCGCTGACCTTGTTCTCCCGGCTAGAGGTTGAAAAATTCGCTCCCTTTCAGTTTCGCCCCTACGCAGTCGCCAAGCTGGGCTGCAGACCATTGTGTTGCAGCCGAGTAGATGCTCAATGTACTCGCATAGTGCCCTTCCACACTACATCGTGCCAAAGCCTTCCGTTTCCCTTGCCCTCATCCCACCGTCCGCTTCCTGCTCATGTGCGTTTTCAGTTCTCCGCAATAGCAGGAGAAGTCTACCCGGAGGAGTACGAGAGGTTCCTCTCATACCTCACTTTCGTCCACTTTGACATCGGCACAATTATCTCCTACTCCTGCTTGTTTTCCCCCGACTTTTACGGGCGCTTGGTGCTCGCCACTGTCACGCCCTTAGCAGTGATCGCAAGCCTGGCTGGCGCATACTTCGTCACGAAAATATTTTGTAACAGGTCCAGTCGACAATTATTGGCGGTGCGGAGCAAACTTTTGTCCGCAGGGCTATTATTCATTTTTTTCGTTTACTCCTCGGTCTCGTACACGATATTCCAGACGTTCCTCTGTGATCATCTCGACGATAGGGAGGTGTACCTTCAAGCGGACTATAGCCTTACGTGCTCGACCAAACGGCACAAGATGTACACTGGTTACGCCCGCGTGATGATAGCGGTATACCCTATCGGCATTCCCGCGCTGTTTGTTTTGTGGCTTGTTCGAAACCGAATGTACTTGAAGATGCCTGATAGACAGACGGTGGCGCACCTCCAGCCCTTTCGCAGCTTCTGGGGTACGTACAGGCCATCCCGATACTACTACGAAGTAGTGGAGTGCTGCCGGCGGATAGCCCTAACCATAGCCTCTGTCTTCCTGGTGCCCAACAGCGTGAATCAGATCGCGGTTGTGCTGTTGCTCGCGGTGGTTTTCGTGATTGTTTCCGAGACGATGTCTCCCTTCGAAAGTAGCACGGATATGAGCCTGTACCGTTGGGGAAATGGCATAGTCGTCGCTAGTATGTTCGTTGCCCTCCTTGTCAAAGCAAACGAGTCTAATGAGGAAGATCCGGGGATGCTATCGGTGTTTGGGGTTGTGCTTATCACCGCGAACGTAGTTATGGTTGGCGCGGTCGTGGTACAGTCTGTGATATTAGCCAAGAATTGGCGGGCTTGAAACGCAACCGTCGAGCGGATTCCCCCGCGCATCTACCACTCGACTTTCGCATACCCACGGGACATTGAGGCGGGTCAGACGGCACCGATTGCGTAGAGGTATCGTTTGATAATAACGGAAAAGGTAGATTCGACCGAGGTAAAACCGCACGCACCTTTATATATTGTCAAGCGAACGGCATTTCTTGCCCTTCGAGAAGGGGTAGAGTAGTCCGAGTTTATTCTGTTCTGTTTCGCTGCGTAAAAGGGTCGTAGTATATGTATATGAATCAATATATAGTATAAATGTATATCCCGCGGCACCGTAGAACCCCACGCAACCAAACGTAGACGGCAGTGTTTGGCGGTGGTTTCCAGAGCAGAAATACGCTCGAATTATTCGTAAATGTGAACTTCGAGCAGCCCGTGTTGGGCTTGGGCACGAAGTGTACTGCGTCCGCAAGGGCTGATGTATCAAGTGGCATGTTATATTGGAGGTAGAGCACTACTGTAAGTTTGATTTATTCGCTCCGTCTACACGTATTTCAATCTCGTAACATCATGCTAGATTCACGGTAGGAAGTGATGCGCTCGAGAGACACTGGCGATAAGATTAACCTCTTTGCGCGACGGGTGGTACTTATTGTGAAACGACCTCGGATTCGGTGTGGAAGTTACGGGGATTCAAAGGACATGGGAGGAGCACATGTAAAAACCCAGAGCGGGCGTCAATGACATCCGGGTGGGGTGGAATCAGCAAACCTAGTTGGCCCAAAGGAATAAAGACGAAGGCTTGGTACAATAAAGACCGTGCGCCTATAGTGCATTGACCAGATGAAAAAGCTTGTGCCTTTCGGGGGCCCTGCCTTAAAGAAGAGGAGGAGTTCAGCTACGCGGGAGGTGTACGTGTTACAGCAGCTTCAATGGGTTTGCAAGGAGTACCGCAAAACACGCTGGCGATATCACACCCCGTTCGACGAGTTGCAAAGCTGATTTTCTCGAAATCAAGGAAGCTAAATACGACGAGCAACGAGTTTATGAAAAGACCCAAAGAAATCTTCCCCAAGCCGCCATTTTCGTTGGCGGTGGAGGCGTTCTACGATAGAGCCTGACCCTTATGTTCCTGAGGCCCCTCACTTGAGGAGCTCCACATACCTCACCCGGAAACTGACTCCAGCAAAAATCAAATTCCTTCCTGATGAATAATCCCACGGGTCAAGTACACAACAACGTCAGTTTTCGAAACAAGATTGGCATTGCGACGATTTTGGGTTAAGGAGCCCCGTCATTTAGAGAAAAAACGGCGGAAATATGCTACCTCTATCGTAGAACGCGTCGGTGCCCCCTTTAAACCTTCTAGAGCCCCAGTCCCGTTCGGGGGGCAGACCATTTAAATTCCAAGTACTTACCCCCCAATTGTGCCCAAAACGGGACTGCGGTTCTAAAGAGGTTAAGGCATGCTTTCAATAACATGAGTTCTGACATTTATCCCAGGGTGAGTGATATATAATACCACATGTGGTAGGGCCCGGGTGAAGACGGCGTGCGAAACAGGGCGATGCTTGCAACACAGCTATAAGACACCCCTGGAGCTGAATAACAGATGCATATCGTGGTGCGTACATTGAGGGGTTCCTTGTTAACGCCTGCCTTTGAAATAGTATGCGTAAAATTTTTCGTGTAATACTGCAGTGAGTGCGTCGGCTTTAGCGCTGTAGATGTTGCAACCCGTCGGCTTCCTCACGCATGTTCGTCAGCCGTCCATCAGGGGGATATGTTCGCGATACTCTTCGTGGAGTCCGCGGGTGCGCTGCGTATCTCCGCCGAAGCGGATTGATTGAGTACTTGTTCCTTCGTATGCGTAGCAGCCGTCTACTGCCGTTGCAGTGTGTGCGAATGCTTCAGCGAAGCAGGTCTTACATCTTGTTGACTTCGTCGTCCTTGTTTCCCATGTCGTTCATCTGGGGAAGTATGAGCCACACGTTGGATTGTGTGCTGTTGCATTGCGTGTGCACAGCACCCATCCCCAGGTAGCGGCGGAGTGCTTTTATCAGTCAATCCGTGATCTATGTCTTGATTCGCGAGTATTCTCGGGCAATTTGTTCCCCAGGTGGTTGGGCAATTTGTTCCCCAGGTGGTTAGGCAATTTGTTCCCCCGGTGGTTTTCCTTTTGTTTTCCACCTGGTTACTTCTTCCCCGTGGGTGTTGCGAGTTGGGCTGTTTATCCTGGACGTGTGCGACGGACTGATCTTGACCTCAACCGCGGAATCGTTCAACTTGCAGCAAAGCGCAGTCCGCGCTGGGATGCGGTCTCGTGGGTTGAAGGGTGGCCTGCTGGGGAAAGGCGCATTGTCTACGTGTGCTCGGATGTGGGTTCGCTGCGTCGATGGCGATGCCACCGACGCACGCCCGCGGTTATGTCTCCTAACTATCTTCGTATTTCTCGCCGAACCTCTCGTTACGTTCTGAGTTGGCCCCAGCGGATGCTCTATGGGGACTCCGCTTTCACCGCCGACAACTCAGCGATGAGTGGTTGCGTTGGCGGGGGGGTGCTCGCGGAGGAGTACCCTCGGCACTCCCTGGGATTGGAGGCGCAACGAACGCGTCGCGAGGAGGAGCTGTACCCGAGGGGTTGCAGCCCGGCGGTTGATGGGCTTGTTTCGCCACGGGGCAGGGCGCCAGCTGGGTAGCGAACGGAATGGCCCAGGGTGATCGTGAAAATGGGAAATCGCCGGGCCTGGGTGGGAGCGGGTGAACCCACCAAATGATTTGGACAGGCATACGTAGAAAAATGTATATTCCGGTTGTGCAGTGTGTCCTTGCGTATCAAGTGAAAATAGTATGGAGGAGTTGGGTTACCATACACCTTCCCCGTGGTATATCGACAAGGGGGGGGAAGAGGCGCTAAGATGGGCTCGATCAGGTCTATCTCATTCGTTGGAGGCTGCGTTCGACATTGCCAGCTGGGATGGAAGTTGACTCGAGTTCACGGATGCTAGCGTGAGGTTGCTGTTGGAGCAGCCTGAAGGGCTTGCGCTTCTCTCCGCCTCCCTTGTCTCCGAGCGAGAGGGGTGCGCAATAGTATGATACAACTTCGAAAGCAAATTGCAAAGCACAGTATTGTCGAGGCACGAGAAAATGTAAGTTCTACACGTACGGAAGAACTTTGGGTAACCAATCAGATCAACGCGGGTTAGTTGTACGTAATAATTGGATGGCCTGGAGACACACATTACCTAGTTCGTAGTTGCTCACCTGCGAGCTAAGCACGTTGTCAAGCAGAGTCAGAACTACGATAATAAAGGTGTGGT
>JBBMHQ010058788.1:0-15675 GCA_037834295.1 Postelsia palmaeformis
GGTTTGCTATATTGTTCGATGTCTCCACGAGGTTTTGCTTCACGCTTTCTATACCCAGGAGGGTTGTCCCGGCCACCCGTATGTGAATGACTCTTGGCGAGGGGCAGTTCGACTCGGTCGTCGAGGCATGGTACGTACAGGGCTGCGGCTTTCACGTCGTGCCCTTCTTGTTTTTGTGTTTTTCAAGTGCACCGGCGTGTGCAAAGCGTGCCTAACGTTGATGGAATGTCTATTGTTGTTTATTTTGCCACCCGACAGTGTGCAGCATGATCTTCAACATTGATCACTCATAACTTTCCCGAGATAAGAAAACCTCGGGAACAAAAAGAAACCCACGCATCGTCGACTAAAATTACTGCTGGTGCAGCTCTCGGCCAGTCGCAAGCGCGTGGCTAAATTACTCTCGGGGGGGGTTGGGAACATTTTACCAGGCACAAAAATCCTGACAGATTGCAGCTCCCGGCGAGTCACAAGTGTGCCTGAGTTCTTATTGGTGGTAAGGCTATCGCCTGCCCTGTTCATTGCCGCCGCAGCTCCCGGCCAGTCGCAAGAGTGTCTCAATGGTTTTCGATGGAATGGTAAACTTCTACCATATTTCAGACAGGCGTAGCTCCCGGCCAGTTGCAAGTATGCCTGCATCATTGTTGATGGAATTGCAATATTTTGACCACATTCGTTATCGGTGCTGCTCCCGGCCAGCCACAAAGGCGCCTTAATTTGTTCCTGGTGGGATGGCAAATAACATTCTACCAGGAACGAACTATGGTGATGCTGTGCCATATTTCTCACCGGTGTAGCTCCCGGCCAAGTGCGTCGGCGTCATCCGTCGATTCTTCAGCGAACTGGAGAACTGCCGCCCGGCTTTCGCGACAACAACGCACGGGGCAAGCCGGACCAGGGATCTGGAAGAGCAGGGAGTTGAGGTTGGGGATATTATCCCCCGTTCGAAAATCAAACCAGAGTCCAAATGGGCGAGGTATTCATATAATACTATAGTCCAAATGCTGATTGTATCCACACAAGTACCTGGGTCTAAGGCCGCACATTTTGGTACCACTTTGTGGCTGTTTTATCTTCATCTCAGAAACATGGCGCCAAAGAAAATGGATGAGCACCTCGTATAGGCACCAATGCAGGTCCACCAAGTTCCCAAAATGTGAAAATTCTACCCAAGAAGGGCCTCTTGCCATTATTTCACCCCTGAGATAGTAGCGAGCGCAATACGCCACTATCTTGTTGCCGCGTTTTCTTGTTCCGCAAATATGTACCATGATATATGCCCTGGTGCTATATACGAGAACGAAAAAGGCTGGGCTGGCCTAGATCAGCTTTTTAGAGTTCCGCTCATATTCTCAGCTTGTTTTGGCGAATTTTGATCTGAAAAATTGGCATGTGCTTCATCACAGTTTTCCCGAGGGATTTATTGCTGCACCACTCGTTTCTTTTTTCGGGAGCTAAGGCACATTTCAAAATAACCGAAACATATTTTTGACTGAAACTGACAAAAAAACAAGTCAAACAAAAAAAGTGGTGCAGTAATGAATCTCTTTGTCTTGCCCGTGAGAAAGGCGTGAAAAAATCGAGTTCGAAAAAAACAAAACCGGTGTGAGAATAGCATATTTTGTGGATCTAATCGTAATATTTTGACTTTGTAAAGGATATCGTATACACGCCATATCTCTTGATGTAAATCGAATTGGGCGTTATTAAGGGTTTCTGTACTCGGAGCATGCCTCAAAGAATGTTCGCACCGAGTACCAGCGGCATCGGTTGTCAAGCTTTCGTATAGATCTTAGTGTTGACATTTGACGGGAGATATCTGTTTTATCAGTTTCTCGACTAATTCCAACCGGATTCTAAAAAAATCAAGGTCGGCAAAATGTGCTGCCGGCCCAGTAACACTGCGTTGCCAAATTTGGAGGCCTAATACTCCCAAGTGGTTGCTAAAGCGCAAAACGAATATAAAAGCTGGTATTGGCCAGCCCAGCTCGTACGCGAAATTTGAAACGTTGTACGCATGACTGTATACCCGGTGCTATGAACGGGAACAATACGTAGAACATTCGAAACGTATACAGGTGCTATTAATACCGATTTTTATGATACGTACTGCTGTTGCACAGCCTGTGTAGGTATATAAACTTCAGGTGGCGAAATAAATACCAGGAAGATGAGAGAGCCACAAAGTTGTACGATAACGTGTGGTCTAGAAGTGTGTCATATTCCACTGTAGTACTGCAGGCCAAAGTGTTTTCTTTTCTGCATCTTTCCGTTTTCTGAGGCGATCTCTGGTGGTTTGTGACCGGTATATGTGTGCCTCGGTGAGTCTCTAGCGTTCTCGCACAAGGTACTTGTATAGTTTTTCGAGCAGACCACGCGCCAATCAGTGGTACCTGATACGATAGGGGTACTGTACCTTGTACCTTTTTTCGACCAAAATGTTCGTGACTGACGGGGATTTTCGACAGTATTATTGTACGGTGCCGCTAATCATTCAATGTAAGTATTGGGTTGGATGAGGCCTCCTGCCCCGAAGCAGGGGGGCCTGGCCCGGGATAAACTCCACGTTGAGTGCATTCTCAGCGCAGCGCCAATCCCTGGGATTGAAATGATCTTGCAGAAAAATACTACTAGGCCTCTAGGGTGGGCGGGAAGGTCTGTATTTTTCCTGTGCCTATTACCCTGTTCTGGCAGGGGAGCTAGCCTTCAACAAAGTGATCGGCTCGGGCGTTCATTTTCTTAGTTGATCTCACCAAATCCTGACTCCTCATTTTGTGCCAAATTTGAGTTCATCTGATTGGGTGACGATTATACCTTAAATACAGCAAATCATTGATACCTGGTACGATAGGGGTACTGTACCTTGTACTTTTTCTTGGCCAAAATAACTAACGGGGATTTTCAACTGAGGAACTGCCCACCAATGACAAGTCGTGTTAGGACACGGGTATTGTACCTTCTTTTCACCCGAAATACTTGTGGCTGATGGGGCTTCTCAACTGAGGAATTGCCAACCAGTAATATGGCGTGCTGCGTGCGATAGGGGTACTGTACCTTGTACCTTATTTTGACCAAAATATTCGTGACTGACGGGGCTTCTGGAGTGAGAAACTACTTGTTAACGGTATGGTATGGTCTGTTTTTACAGCATTTTTCGACATAGACTTCGCAGCCCATGGAGTTGATTGCTCATAGGGTTAAGAGTACACTTTTCACTGGCCCTAAGCCTAAGTTTGGGTGATGCATAGATCTCTTCGCGCTAAGATCCTCAGAAAATAGCATGCATATAACAGTACCGGTAGGTGTTAATCCTGTCACTCATGCAATACCGTGAAAACGGCAATAAATTACCCTACGTAAGGTTAACTAAAGGACATATCACTGGTGTGCAGGGGTGAACTGGAGGGCGGCGACACTTGCGAGTGCCGTGCCCCATGATGCTATTATTCTGCCTCATCGCCAAAGATTAACTATTTTTTCGTCCCCTAAACGGGATGAAAGTCCTAAAAAGGGCGTTAAGGGGCCCTGCCAGTCAGTGATAATTTATTTGGCCATAAAGCGCCACTGCCTTTATCACAGCACAGCCCGGGTTCTCTCTCTCTCTCTCTCTCTCTCTCTCTCTCTCTCTCTCTCTCTCTCTCACCGTGCACGAAGTGACGTGCAGCTTGAGCAGCTCTTCCGCGACGTCCCATGCCTTAAGAACCCTCGCCTCGGGATCCGGCGAGCTTGGTGCGGTCTCCACGGCCTCTGTGAAGGTGTATTCCTCGAAGTCACACGTCCGGCCTAGCCACGCCCTTTCCAAGAGAGACCGAACTTCCGCTGCCTCCTCGTCTTCTGTGTTTACCGGAGCCGTGAAGCAGGAGCGGAGGAGGGCTGGCAGCATCCGCTGGGCGGTTTTTCTCACTGAATCGGTGTATCTGCACGAGAGTGGTGGGTATTGAGGGGTGGGGGGGAGGGTGTTCTCATGTCATGCATGGCGGCGCATCCCTACAATGTCGGGACGGAGCACGCCGAGTTCTCACCGACCAGGTAGACACTGCTTGCACCAAACGTGAAGCGCCGTGAGGTGATCGACAAATCGCATGAAATATAAGCTGCATCCTACGAAGCTGTTTTTCATGCGCCTGGCCGGTAAATAATATCGTGTACCCAGTGCCGAGGCGACGGTGAGTTTATGCTTCAAATAGATCTACTCTCGTTGCCCCGTTTGAGGTGGGTGGTAGAAAGGGGTTACAGTTATTAGTGATCAGTTGAAGCGGAAACATCCCCGTCGTGATTGCAGGTCACGTGCTTTCTAGTGACGCCTTGCTTCAATCTCGACAGCCATATTTTTTCGCCGCACGAAGAATCAGGAAGATTTGTTGAGGCGATGGTGCGTGCTTTTCGCACTTACCTGTGATTTTCTCTCCATCCTTCAGCTTCCTCTCTATCCTTCCTGCGCGAGCGATGGCAAAAGGGGTGGTATTGTACAGGAAAGATGGGTTTTCACAGCTAAACAAATAGTTGTTGGCATTTTAGGCTGCGCAAGGGGTTGGTCGAGACCGCGCACGGTTTCCGAACATTTTTTTTCTGTCTCCATGGTTTTTTACCGTAGTGGGGAGGAGGGAGAAGCGCCTACTTAGTGACCCCGGATCTGAGTTACGACTGAAGAGGGAGAGAGAGAAGAAGGGCGAAGATAATGAATGGGACAAAAAAAATAATAACAATAAAAAAAATGGTAAGCTCGCACCGACACTCGAGCCGATTAACGTCGAGGTCGAGGTGTATACTAGCACGAAAAATGAAAAAAGGCGTATGCTTCCGAAGGACGGTTGTCTACAGAAGAAAATGGTTATTAAATTGTTGTTTTTGGCTTCTGATGTATACCTGGAATATTATATTATCGTACAAGTCTCAGCTGGACCAGAAGGCTATTCCGCTACCCCATGCTAGGAACGGTGCTAGGAACGGTGCTAGGAACGGTGCGTCGTCTCGTATGGGGTGTGTGGTCAATGGTCAAACGGCTATGGCGAACAACAAAGGAGTATCTCCCATGCTAGCGGCGATAGCGATCTTAATGGTGTCGTCTCCTCTGCCGGAAAAAGAGCCAAGCCTTGCACGTACATGTGGCGGTATCAGATTTACCGTAGTTCGTATGTAACTCATGAGGACATCAATCTCTTTTGCGGAACTGACCATTGCCTTTTTCTGAATAACATGCCATTCACGAGTTTCTCACACGAAGGGTCTAGCTTCTGTGCCGTTTGCGTCCGTGATATTCGAAGCAGTGCCAGGGCACGCGGGGGGGATGCTGACGCTACAGCATTATAGCCCCACGAACTAGGAATAGCCAATTACTTCGTAATAAAATTAGGCTCGCTGTTTGGGGGACGCCAACACAATTGGATCAAGAAAATGTGCTTAGCGACAAGCGCTGTAATACTGTAAATCCTACCAGGTATCTGGTGTAATTTTCGAAACCAAATCCGGGGACGAATGAAGAGCATCTCCTGGTTGGAAGAAAGCCTGCAGAAGGCACAGTGAAATGTCCTTACAGTTTGAAACACTTCGTACCTGGTATATGCTCAAGGCTGGACAAGGATGGAGTTGGAAGAATATTATAATGCTTGCTCAGATTACGCGTTTCTTGTTGACGAATCCACATTGCCGTACACCACACGAGGGCGTGACTTCATGTTGCACCTACCAATCGCTGATGGGTCGAGTTGCGACGTTCTGGCCCTGCTCTTGGCCCGTGAGCTGTCGATCGGCCTCGAGCAGAGTGTCAACTTGTGCTTCTGCTCGAGCTTTGATCCACACGATGTCGCCTTGCACACTGTCGTGGGGGGGGCAGGGGTGTACTGATCATCATGCATGACCGTAGTCGTATGACCATATACCCGGGGGGAGAGGGTCCCGAAATATCCGAGGAATGCACAACATACTGCTAGGTGTTTCCGGTCACGAATAAAGTGTGAGTGAAGTCACTCAGGGGTTGTAGAATGAAGCCCAATTATATTTTTGCACGAACGGAGCGCCTGAAACGAGGAGCTACATCGCGAGCTACTTGCACACAGCACACATCTTGAAGACGATTTGTACGTTTCAACAAAAATAATTTCACGCGTTTGATACATGTGTATATAGCCGATGGGGCCGCGTATCGGACGTAGCTTGACACACTTTTTCTCAGCTTCGGCTGTTGGGGTAAGGTAATATTCAGCGTTGAGTTCGCGCACAGGGGTGCTGCGATCGTTTTTCAGGGCTCGTTTTCCCTTGACAGCGGTGAAGGGTGCTAAGCGTCGAAGATCGTATTTTTCGGAAGAGGTATCTCCACTCAAGTTTTCTTCTTTTCCCCTGCGGGTATCTTGTTCGGCAATAGACGCCTCAACTTTCGCGCTCTGGAACGACCGAAAGCTAACAAACGTTCGCACCCTTGTGCGAAGTCAGCGCGCTCGAGCGAGGAGGTTCACGTGAGGTACCGGTGCATACCTGATGCCGAACAGATGCCTGGCTCTGCCGTTAAATGCGGCAGGACATGATGGGGCAAGGGCGAACACCAGTGCACCTTCCACCATGGTCTGTTCGGCGACAAAAGGATGGTTCGTTGCGATGATGCGTGCATAATGTTTTCCCGAAGGTTAGTGATGTTGCAGAAAGAGAGAAGTGGGTTCTCCGGCATATGCTTTGATTTGCAGCACACGGATCGCGCGCGAGCATGAGGCTCGGGGTCACGGGTACAATGGGCGCTCTCTAAATACTCACAGAGGGTACGCCAAGGGCGTTTAGGACGCCGAAACGTACAGACGAGCGCGACTTGTAGCGTCCTACGGTTCAATGCGCGAGATGATACACCGCACGAATATCCAAACTGATTTTCTCGACAGCGGATTAGACGAAAACGACCAGCCCTGGCGTCTGTGGGAAAATCTCAACGAGATGTGTCGACGAAATTACCACGAGATCACCACTCCTTGTGTGGGTGACCTCCTTGTCTTGAAAAAAACCGTGAGAAAATAATGGAAAAATTTGTTTACAAGTTTTTGGAGAAAATCGTTGAAAACAAAGTGGAGAACACCGATAAAAAAAGTCGTCTCACGGGGGGTGCTATCTTGAGAGATACCAGTATACAGTGAGAGCCATTTTGTTCGTGGACACCCCGTATATACCGTGCTGGTGGTTATTCCGTACCGCGCTCGTGGCTATATTCCGTACCGTGGTCAGCTCCTTATCGTCGGGGCAGCCCACCAGCTCCCCGATAGCTTCCCTCCACGATCCCGACACAGGGTCGACGCGCGTAATCGGCACGCTTGTGTTAACCCTCACAAGCAAAATGCTGAAGGCCTCATTTCGCCGACGCTGCAGGCAATCTAGACCGTCGGCCTCGGAACCATGCGCCCGATGTTTTGTTGTTTTTTGTCGAGCGTCGGCTGATTCTTTGCTGGCTTTCTTAAACGTGGCCTGTACTTCTGCTAAGTTGCCGTTCACCTCCGCGTCGTGCTTTTGCGGTAGTCCTTGTAGTTGGTTTCTCTCCCGCGATATGCGCCTCGCCGTTGCAAGGGGCTCGCAATCGGCGCCACTAGTTTCGTCGGCTTTGCCATCTGCGCAACCCCTGTCTTGCCTTACTGACGCGTCGATTGTCAACCTCTCTTCCTCTTCTGTCACCGCGTCGATTCGATTTTGGGTTATGACCTTGTGCAGCGGTGGATGCAGTGAGGGATTGCAATAGTGACTCAGGGATGCGGCAATGGCAAGGCATCTGCAACCTTCGAAGTGCGACCTTCCAATGTTATACGCGGTATCACATGATGGCATAGCATCCCTTTGCACCTGATGTTTCTGCGTCCAGTGGCCGAACCAATCGTCGCTTGAAGCGTTCCACTCAATTGAAAAATATTTGTTGCTAAATTATGCTGCCTCTGCTCGCGGAATCTATCGTTGCTCAGAGCCCTCGGCTCAATTAAATATCATTAGGACCCGAGCTTCTTCTCACACTTGTAATTTCGCGCATGTTTGAATTAAATATACTCACACTTATGGCGGGTACAGCCGTGGCAAGTCTTGCAGACTCTCGAGATCCCTCCAACACCCTCGCTCTAGCCGCCGCCTCTCTCGCCAGCACCGCGATAACCTCGCCGACCACCTTCGACCTCTTATCCTCTAAAGACATCGCTAACGTAGCCTCTCGCTCCAAGCGCCTCAATCTCTGCCTTCCCCCCTCCGGTCTCAGGGTAATCGACAGTCCCCCCGCTCCCTGCAAAGCCTCCTTCGAATTATTCCTCGCTCCTTCAGTCCCTCCGGGCGGTAACCGTCCGTCGCCTTCGGCGATACCCCCCGACCCCCGTCCCCCTCTTCCTCCTTCTCCTCCTCCTCCTCCTCCGTCGACTGTGCCGAAACTATAATATTGTTTGCTTTGACCCTCCCCGGCGGTTGGCTGATTCGTCGCCATCATTTTCGCTCCCGGGGTGTGAGGCACAACGCTAATCTTAGCGTCGTACCACGTTTTGCCATCCGCGGTCCACGGAGCCTCGTGTATCGGTGGAAGATGCTCGTCCGAGCCGATGTCCGGCCTTAGCGCGAGCGAAAAATCGGACGAAAATGATTTATCGTGGGATCCAGGAAATTGTTGCGCTTCTTCTCCCTCTCGTGTGAGCTTGGCCGCGGGGAGTGGGTCGGGGTCTACCGGAGCGTTTGTCGCCGTCACCCATGCCTTGAGGGTGCACGAATCGAAAGGAAGATGTGTGCGGAAGTTTCGTGGAAGAGGAGAAGTGCACTTTTTCCACTTCAGTATTCGACGAAATTCTCGATCTCTCACAGCAGTTATTCTTTGTTTTTAATTGATACCTGGTATATGCGGCCTCCTAAAAACAATAAATCGTTAATCCATGGAGATTCGAACCATTGTATCATTGTTTTGTTTACCTCATATATATATATCCATTGTACAAAACTTTACGTACCTTGCATATACTGTAGTTGATCAATTGATTGTATTTATGCGACGACAATATACACCCCGTATTTAAGTACCTGGTACGTAGTTAATACTGTCAATGTTAACACTTCAAGACATTCAATCGCTTGACACCTCCGAGGCACAAGACATTTTTCAATAGGTGAAACTTGATCTGTTTGGTGTGCTCAAGACACGATATGGAGGCTACCGGTAGATAATACTTCAAGACCCGATATATCTATATCTAAATCTTATACGTACCTGGTACGATGTGTACGCCTCCCGGAGCTCTCGATCGGTCTCTGCAGCCACCGGACCGGGTGTCTGGGTGTCCACGGCGTCCAAGAAACGCGGCTCTTCAATGGCCACGTGGTCAAGCAGGTAACTGTATTTTGTGAAGGACATCACCCACGAAAGGTATTGTAGAGGCAACGGCGTTTTGTGAAAGAAGTCATCCACGGGCGTTTCGAAGAGGCAATTAAGGGTCGAGGAGTGCGGTTAGCCTGTAGCCTTAGCCGTACCTTCCTGGTCCTTCCTTGGCCTTAGCCCAGGACCGTTTAGCGGTAAAAAGGTTTTGTTTCATTTGTGAACTTTACCGTTTCTAACTGAAGCAGCTATAGACCCAACCATTGCATTTTCGGGTATGATGTGCATGCAGCGTCCACGTCAGGACGTCCTTCACTGGATACCTACGAGTGTATCGCGCTTACCTGGTAGTTTTTTCTTTCAAGCACATACCGGGCTCCCGAAGTGAGAGACCTCAGAAAAATCGTAGCACGCGTTCCTGAAAGTGGAGCGATGCGCGCCAGTGTAAAATCCTCCCTTGGTGGATGGGCAATCTACAGTGGTCTGCGCTAGGTATACAATGGGGAGTCGCCCCACGGTAGGGGTTGCACTTCTTGAGCCAAAGGTCTCGGATCGACTGAGTTCCCTGAGTGAGGAACCAGCAGCCAGGATAAAACTTCATTCGTATATTAGTTTCAGGACTAGCGCATATAGTTGCCGGTCGGGTGGCGCGAACTAATTTTTTGCAAGTATTGCATCGGGTGAGATGTTGAACTCCTATTGTGAGGGGCTCAGGAACTTCTGGTGCACCCCTACCATCCGATGACTCTGGGGTGGATGGTGATGGTAGTCTTGAAGGTTGTTGGTATTCGCGTGGTCTCGTCCGCTTTTTTCTCTGAGGGGCACGCTCGAGGGGTATCCCTTGAAAGTGCTCCCTCCTATGCACAATTTTTGGCTGTGCACATTCGCTTTCTCACGAGTAGGACGGTTAACACGTCGGACAGACCACGATCTATCTATCTATCTATCTATCTATCTATCTATCTATCTACAGGTATACCATCTAGCCGCCACTATGACATGTTGTGCAGGGTCTGCGTAGTGCAGATGCAACCCGACCCAGGAAAGTTGTCCTAGATAGATCATGCAGATTTTACGGCTCCCATCTGCCAACACGAGCTAGATCACACAAATTATACATATCACACGTATCAGGAATACGTTATTTATCTTCCCTGAAAGATCTAGATCATGAGCTGTGGGAATGATCTGTAGATGATCTGTATATGATCTGTCTGAGGTGCGCAGGTGGTGCCTACGGCCAAGTTTTGTACCCGGGAACCCCAACGAATATCACCCCTACTGCCCCTTGTCGTTCCCCGCTTCAGTATCTACAGAGAGTAGATACTTCAGGGAAGATATATCTGTATGATCTGTATGATCTGTATGATCTAGCTCATGTCGCCGGGTGGGAGCCGTACAAACCTGCATGACTTAGAGTACAAAAGTTCCTGGGTCAAATATGTATGCGTGCAACCTCTGATAACGGCAAGTCAGGACTTTCAGTAGATTGCCTGGATGATCCACACGTCCCTGTAAATGAGTCGCCCCAAGTGGCTCGGCAGGTGGTCCGCGTGGCCACTAGAGCTATTTTCGTGGGTCCGAGTCTCCCCGAGTGCACACACTCGTAGGGACTTCTTCTTGCATAAATATTTACTATTACGGGGGGGCATAGTGAATAGGACCTGGGGTATACACAAATGCCTATATATTTCACTATTTTTAGTAACAATATTTGGTCCTATTAACTACGTTCCCCCGTAATAGTAACATTGGAAAACGCGAGAGCGAGAGCTTGCAAAATTCGATGAAAACCCATGAGCAATGGGAATGCTGGACCCACCCTATGCGCGATAAAAGTGAAGGCACGTACCGGAGGGGAGAAGGGACGACACCTGTGAACACGGCTTGTCCAGACGATCGCTGAAGGTGAAAATTCCTTCGAGTTAAGCTGGAAAGTAAAAGTGACGGCTATCCGACGTGTGAATACCTGGTAGTCTTTTTTAAACGCCCTCGCTTCAAGGGATGTCTTCCCCAGGCCTTCAGGCACGTATTTTTCGCAACTTTTCCAAGGGCCGTTCATGGCAGAGCGTAAACTCGAGTGTGACCACAACAACCTAGTTTTGGGAACCGGCTACCCCGAAGCGTATGCCCCTCGCACAAGGCACTTAGCACCACCTTGAATAAAGACCATTTTAAACGCCATCGCTTGAACTACAGTAGTCCCTTACAAACGCCACCACTAAAATGGCCGTCTTCCCCAGACTTTCAGGCATCATGTGTTTTTCGCACAGTCCTCACCGACAGAGCTCCTCGCGGCGATCTGGAGCCAACAGGCTCTCGGGGTTTCGCTGCTGCTCGCCGTGAAGAGCACCACTACCCACCTCTTCCCGCCCCACACCCCCGTCAGGGCCTCGAAATACCGCCCGCAACTCCTTGGCCGTCACCTCCAAGCGAAGCGCGGGTCCCCCCACGGAGGGTTTCAATCCGGCCACCTCGCTCCGGTCGGCGTCCCGATATCGTTCGTCTTCCTCCCCCCACCCCCGCATTGGCTCCATCTCGACGAGAAACTCCGTCCCGGCAGAAATGTACACTTTAGCCGCGACCAATTTTCCCGAGGAGTATCGATTTTCGGTGAAGATAGGCCCGCGATACCGGAGGGTGGGGTCTTTGAAGAGGAGAGCTAGGTGCGGTAGCTCTCCGTCGATGTGGCGGCGCCACCAGCGATTCTGCTCCCCCGGCAAGACAACATCCAGGCGTTTCAGAATCTGGGCGTATCGCACGGGTTTTGCGTGAGAAAATAGCGAAATGGGGGAGTGGGGGGGAGGTATGAAGCGCCGAATGAAACACTTGGTTGATAGGGACCCTTCGACAGACTTCGCATGGCCGCAAACTGATCCATTCAGGAAGTCCAACCGGTTCATGCGGTCTCGAGGTGCGATCATCTAGGCGAACGCGAATAACCCCTTAACGCGTGATTGGAGGGAGTGTATTGGAATATGTGACAGGATGTGACTATTTTAACCCTGCAACTGCTGCCAGTGACAGCATGTAAGACCGGACTTGAAAACCGTTTGTCCGAGGATTTTTGCTGCGAACATTGTTTTGTTTCCATCGGATTTCTTCTTCCTTCTTTCTGGCAGTGTTTGAGAGTGGTCCACGTTAAAGAAAATGCCGAACATATGGGAAACGTGTGGAAATTACATTTTTGAAACGTCATACACCGAGATGCATCCACTAGAGTCGTACCATGCCTCAAATATGTGCGCGCGCATGCGTGTACACACACCAGGCAAAAATTTAGCGATCGGTATGATGATAGCCGACAATGACGCAGCCGCCTCTCGGCGCCGAAAGCCAACGTTTTTGTTACCCTTTTTTAACCGCAGCCCCTAGTAAATAGGACCAAATATTTTCAGTAAAAATAGCGAAATATATAGGTTTTTGTGTGTTCTGTAGGTCCTATTGAATATGCTCCCCCGTAATAGTGCTACGTGAGTTGTTTTTTTTCTGCCGCTCAGAGCCACCACCCTATTTCTTTGCAGTCATGAAAAAAATTGCATGCCTTTAGGCCTAGCCATACGCACCAACCACCATGGGATTTCTTGTTACGCTGCTTGCGCCAACAAAATAATTCATAGTCCACTGTTGAGTGTGGCGCTCTCAACCACTTGCCCCGGGTGGCATTAAAAAACGCGGTGGTTCACGTAGCACCAGTCTGCACTCACGTTTAGTCTTGTGAATGTAACGCGGAATTGGTGTGGAATAATTGTTGCAGTCATATCAAAAGGATTAACAGAGGAGCCCACCGCGGGGAAGCGGTGACGCTTCCGGGTATGAGAGAGAAACGACTTCACCCACCCACCCGTTCACCTACCTGCCTCAGGAGCGTTTCGGGATATGTACCAAGCCTGACGGCGAGCAGAAAGGTGGCAGTAGCAGCTCTGTCGGGCCATAAACATCCGAGCACTTCGCGCACACTCGTCTGCGGAACGAGAGTACGGCGAGGGAAATAGTTTCCCGTCGAAGCATGCATAAGTAGCTGTGGGGAACACGCAAAAAAGCGACATCTTCTACTCGGGGGGATTGGTACAAGCGCTAGATTATTTGCACCCCCCGTGCTTCTCATGCCGAACAGTGTTGGAGGGCGCCGGCGCAAGCTCCTCCGTTATCTGTCTACCTCTCCAACCGTATGAAAAAAGAAGCTTCCGCGGCATCCAGCTCAGGCAGTGGAACCGACGAATTCCGCGCTGAACTTTCAACGAGCTATTGGTCCCCTATTACGGAGGAGCATGCTATAGTAATCTGAAGCAGATATGGTGTGTGTGAACACAGGGGGATCCATGGTTTTGGGGTCTAGAGCGGGGTTCTGACTCATATTCACCCTTCGTAATATTTCCTGCCGGTGTTGTGTTGTGAGGAATGTACTTTTGATATCATATTTACGGCGGTGGGTATAACTTTCATGTTTTTTCCTTGATATGCTGGAATTATTCCTACCAGGCCTCAAGGCATGTACAGTATCAATAACATCGTCACCTGCAACGTCATCGTACAAACCACAGCTGGGTCGTACGCCTCGAAAAAGAGGCTGCCCCACGTCTCGTACACGGCAATCGTGGCCCACCCGGCGCCCAGACGGTGAAACTGTCGAAGAATTTCCGTCCCCCGTCCGCTGGAACGCTTCGCGAGCGCATCTCTATGCCATAGGCTTTCCACCAGCCGAGATTTCACTTCTAGGATTAGGCATATTTTGTTTGGCGTTACGGAATGAAGAGCAGGCACGACATGCGGTTAAGTGTATTGTCACTCACTGCGTTTGCCATCCGATGATGCGCAGGATGATGCGCTTCAACGTTTACCACTCGAAAAAAAATCTCACCCCGGCCAGGTCACAACAGTTCATGATCTAGGTCGTTCAGAGAAGATATATCATATATCCGTGATTTGTGCGACCTGTATGATCTGTATGATTTAGCTCATGTTCCCGGGTCGGGCGCGTATAACCTGCATGATCTCGTACACGTTTCCTGGATTGGAACTGTACTTTGCGGTCCTGTACAGCAGCTCATAACGGCAGCTTATGAACTAGGTAATATATCTGATCTACCTGCAGATGGATAGATACATCGCGATCTGCCCGGTGTACGAAAATTTTCCCAAGAAGAAGAAAAACAAGAGGCGGGAGGAGGACGAATCAAGGGAAACTCTTATAGATCTATGACGCAGAGTAGATGCGACGCCCTAAGCTGCACGAGCGTTTCGTACTGGATACTTTTGAAAGCGTCTATGATAAGGGCTCTGTTTAAAAGCACTGGTTGTTCTCTTCTTATGGTTTCGGTCCGGAGTTGGTAGACGCCAATTGTTCGCAGGCGGCGAGTTCGTCTTTATTCCGGAACGACTGCACCTTGAATCCAGTTGGTGGGAGTTCATCGGAGAGCGAGAGTGCTGCCGCGCTTTCGCGTTGCCTATTTTCTCCCTCCTCAGCTGTGGCTTCTATTGCTGCTCTTTTAGGTCTCCTACCGCGCTCTAAATCTCTCCCACTGCTGCAGTAGTTGTTTTTTCCAAAGCTCAAGAATGTGCTCATCGTGGACAGAGGGATTCAACGTTGCTCCCCCAACTTACTAATAATAGTTTTGTTCTCACCAGCGCTACGGCGAAGGATGAAAAGCTTTCCCACTGTCAGATCGTTTCCGTAAATGTCCAGCTTCAGGGAGTCCACAAACACCTGCCAAGACGGGAGAGAGGAGCACGGCACATCTAAGACCATGATCAAAGCGCAACACAGTCGTATTAAGATCAGTAAGCGAAACCCCACACTTCGATCCCATCGTCGAACAGGGAATCATAGTGGGAATGGAAGGAGCGGTATTATATTTATTTATATATGCAGGTGCCAAGGTAGGTAGGGACTGAGAGATTCAGCTGTCTGTTGACCGCCCTTCGCTTGCTGCCTGCCTAACTCCGCTGGGTGCCGACCGGTGTAAGAGTTGAGAGGTCATGTAGGAGATGGCTTGTTTTTAAACACATCATACAATATACTAAAGGTGCCACCAGTACGTCTACTACCCGGGCACCCGGTGGGAATAGTCGGAAGGGTACTACCCCGTCGCCGGGTTCGGGTCCGATCCTAAACCCGCCGGATTTTACGAGCCGGGTACCCCGACGTGTCTACCCTGACATCGCAGCACAATAACCGGTGCCTCGAGCACAGTGCCCGCGATGCGGCCTCTTGGGACACGGGATGAGACAAACGACCAGGCAGAGGGGGGGGGTGTACTCGATAGGAGATAAGTACTAGATATTATGCATGGCCGTAGTCGTATGACCATAGACTCTCGCATCCCTACAATGCCGGGACGGAGCATGTCGGGTTTTCACCGACCAGGCGGACA
>JBBMHQ010058799.1:0-15666 GCA_037834295.1 Postelsia palmaeformis
AGCAAACAGGGAGCAGTAGGTGGTACCTCCCTCTCTTGTCTACACACATGTTGGCTATGCTACCCTGCGCTACTCGTAACTATGAAAGGAACATTAAAGAGAAAATCAGAAAACAAAATGACTCTCGCTCCGATCCTTGGTTGGTTACATACTTTCTATTTTTACAGCACGTAAAAAAAAAGGAAGAAAATCCCACAGGGTTCTTGCGAAGAAAGGTGAGGATGCTCCGGGCCCAGCGGTCCTGCCGAAAGACGTCAAGTGTGAAGTGGTAGTCCGAAGATATAAGGTAAGGGATGTGACGCGCCGGAACCAGGAACGTTGTTGAGCTCGAAGCAAGCCTTTCTTCTTGACGTTGGAGACCTTTTGTATTTTATTATTAAAGCCCTGTGACGATGTAGACCAAAAGGCTACCAGACTAAAGCCGAGAGATATAAGAACCAAAGGAGACTACTACTGTTGTTGTAGACCAAGACAGGCCCAGACGAAGAGAAGAGGATGAAGAGAAAAGGATGGAGAGGAGAGGATGAAGAAAAGAGTGAGCTAAAGGGGGGCGGTGGGAGCGGAGTCTGCCAGGACTCTCGCTAAACCCCTCGCTAAGTCGGGTGGTTAGTTCTCCCGCTCAACTATCCTACTACCCGCTCCTTCCGTCCGCTTAACTATCCTACCACCCGCTAACCGGATAGATTATGTACCTAAACCTGGACGGTTCCGGCGTTCATGAGAATATTCTACCACTGAGAAGCTTCCTATGGGCCTACATGATTCTCTTTGTGGGATCACCGACATTGGGAACATTCGGTACCGATACGGTGCCATAAGGCTTCACCTGTAAGATTGTGCCTCAACCATTCTATAGCTCCACATCACACTAAACAGAATCAAAATCGAAAATCGAAATGATAATAAACAAGGCGCTGATTGGTCCTGTTCAAAACATGTTTCCCTTCGTTTTTTAGGTTCCGAGAATATTTACAACCCAATGCCAAAATCATTAAGTTGACGGCTAGAAATCGGAAAACAGATCGAAGCACGAACAGCAACAATTCAGCCCGTCTTACTGGTCAGCCCAGCCACGTCAAAATATCGCATCAGGACCGCCGTATACGGCATCCAACCCACTGCTAGCACGGCAGCACAGCCGCACAGACAGCAGGCGAACCACAACACCAGCCCCGACGTTCTCGGGCCTTTGTTTCCCGGCGTTCGAGCCAAAGTGAACATAGTTCAGGATGATACTCTCGAGAACGAGGTCGGAAGTTCGTTCGCGGTATAATTTCAACTTTGACCTCGGGGCGTCAACGTTGGACGCGCCACCACCTCCATGGGAGGCCGAACAACCTCCCGGAATCGAAATGCCGTCGCGTTTGTCTGTGTCTGTGGTGGATCTGTGTTGCCGAGCTCTACTGTAGATTGCCGGCATGGGTGCACAGTCGTGAACGACCCAAGTAGGTTGTGCTCTCCGTTGCTTCTTGCCTGGATTCTATTTTCACTTTTCGATTCTATCTGGACACCTCGGCTAATTTTTATCGAAATCGAAACGAATTCGATGTTCGATTGCGCTTTTCGATTCTGTGTGGGCACACCCTTAGTGGGATAATATTTGCAGAAATAGAAAAGGATGCAACGAGGGAGGGGCCGAGACCGTCGACCACACCTAAGAAATCCACTTGATTCTTGTGTGGGGGATAAAAATTGAGTTGATTTCAGTATAGTAGATCGAAATTGACTTGGTTTTATGTGGGGGCCGAAAGTGGCTTCTATCAGGATGGGGTTGAAATTGACTAGGTTTTGTGTGGATGATTGAAATTTACATGTTTTTTGTACATAATTTGGCTTTAGTGTTGGAATTGATAGACCTGTCTTCCGTGTGGGTTGTCGAAGTTGACTTTCTTTTTTGTATGGATGATCGAAATTGACTTTGACTTGCTTTCAATATGCGGGCCGAAAACACTTGGTTTTTGTGTGAGTGGTCGAAATTGAGTGGTCGAAATTGACTTGGTTTTTGGTGTGCGGGACAAAAATGACTCGGTTCTTGTGTAGGGGATCGAATTTGGCTTGAATTTTGTGTTCGGCCGGGAATGACTTGTTTTTAGTATCGGGATCGATAGGCTTGCCTTTAGTGTGGGTGGTTAAAATTGACTGTTTTTTTGTGTGCGGGCCGAAAATGACCTGCTTTTCGTTTCGGGGGTCAAAATTGACCTGGTTGTTGTGTGTGGTCGAAATTGACTTGGTTTTTGAAGAGTGTGCGGTACGAAAACGACTCGGTTTTTGTGTGGGGAATCGAAAAGGGCTTAGTTTTTGTGTGGATGGTCGAAATTGTCTCAATTTTCGGGGTAGGCCGGAAATGAAGTGGTTTTTGTGTGGGTATGGATTCATCCGCTTTTTGTGTGGGTGGCAGAGCTTCACGTGTTTCTTGTGCGGGTACCTGTCATACCTGTCTTTCGTAACCGCGGCCTAGACAGTGAGATCAGTCTAGACTATGTACGAGTATACCATATGTACTGATACCGCTGTACAGTACAGCACGATGGATAGAGAACACCACCGCCACAACCACCACCACCAACCACCACCCGTACAAGAATCAGATGAAGGGGTGTAGGGTGTGAGGGTGTGTGCTCGTACGTGAAGATCTGGTGGTTTTCAGTGCTGGCAATCGGAAAATAACTTGGAAATACTGCTTTTGTTGACTATGCGTGGACGGTTGATGTTTTGCTTCATTCATGAAAATGACAAGATAGCTTTGGTACGCATGGCATGTATGGTATGTACCTACCAATAATCGTATTTATGCGTACCTGGTTAATCCCTCTGGGACCTCGACATATGGACCAAAGAAATGATGATTTGGTGCTATCAACCGTGTAGGAGGTATAGAGCAGCGTCGGCTTTCAGAAGTACGGGCAGGATCATGTTGCGCCCGTGCCGTACGACTCGTGGCATTGTAACTCGGACGCGTTTTTTCCATCACCCTCCCAATCACCCAATCACCCGATCACGCAGTTGCCGTCGCTGAAACAGTCCATGCTTATCGACATGTGTCCCCTCTGAAGCCCCCAGAGGGTTCTCACGCTTCCCGAAGGAACGTATGCATTTTGGGTTCGACATAATTTCCCCATAAACCTTCTGTTTTCGCGCAACCACGTTCTGTTTTCGCGCAATCGCAGGAATCATCTTCAAAGTCTGGGACAGCGGCAGTCGGGACATCAGCAGTCGGGACAACAACAGTCGGGACAGCAGCAGTTGGGGCGATTGTTGAGCGATGCCCGGTTGAGAATCTAGGCAGCGAAGATTTGAACGAAGCCTGGATTTGCCCCATCTGCTGCAGCTGGTTCAATATGCCAGTAGCGCCTCCCTGTGGACACTCGTTCTGCGCTGAGGTATACATATACATACAAGCGTCCACATGTACAGAGTAAATAAGTAAAAACAATAGCCTACAACAGAGCTCTGATATTATTACGAGCGAATATGAGTTTCGAACTTTGACGGCGCCTTTTTAGTGGGCGGGCCGTTTTGAGCTTGTTGTTGCACCCGCCGTCGCATGACGGGTCTCAAAACTGTTGTAAGTCGTTTACCAATCCCCAAATTGGATTCTCATGCGACCGGTTTTTCAAGACTGACACTCAAGAAAGCAGCACAACAGCAGTACACCCACGCAACGCAACCCAGCGTCGACCGACCGAGATAGGAGATTCGACTACGATTCGAAGCTTGACGCGAACCCTGTTGGTGTTGGTGTTGTTGTTGGTGTTGGTGTTGGTGTTGGTGTTGGTGTTGGTGTTGGTGGTAGTGGTGGTAGTCGCGGTGATGTGATCGTGTGGTATGCCTCTTTTAGCCTTTCCTGTTCCGCTGCTGTGCAAAGAAGCAGCACAACAGCACTGACCGGCCGAGGAAAGTGATAGCGCCCGCCAGCAACGAGATGGAGCAGGAAGGGAGAGGGTTCAACTGCGGAACGGCGCTAGGCGCGAAGCGTATGGTGGTGGTGGTGATGGCGGTGGTGGTGATGGCGGTGGTGGTCGTCGTCCCCGTGCCTCATGCCACGTACCCACACGTACTCGTATGATACGATGATGTTTTTTCCTGGATCCTGAATTTGGTTTTCGCTTTCGTATGTCGGGTAACTACCTCTTGGTGATGGACATGATACGACAACCAACAATTATAACTCAGTGCGGTTGTCCGATTCAATGCACACAAGTTGACGACAGTGACAAATATCCTGCCTCGCGAGTTTCTAGCGACAGCTACTGTCTATTATCTTACACTCCGAATATCGCATACTGCTGTACCATATAGTCTACGATAGAGCTCTATCATACCCATGGGTACAGCCGCACTCCGCTAATAGCAGTATCGCTTACTGGTACCGGTAGTCAAGAGTATGAAGGCAGCGCGTCTACGAATATTTCTCATATTGTATTACGAATGCCTAGAGCTGTATCAGTATAATATTGTACTCGCAGAGCCTTGCTTGTCATGATCGATAAACTGCTTGACTGTTCATGTGCTGCTGCTGTGTTGTGTGCAGGGCTTGTACTCGTATCATACAGTATACCAGGTACCAGGTAGTCTATAGATGCAGGTCACGGCGGTTCCGTTTATCAGTCTGTATCCTGGATCCCTTGTGCCTTGGTCTTGGGACTACTATAAATATTGATATTATCATTAGTACTACAAGGGGCTGCCTGGACGGCCGCCGATCGCAGACTCGCGTGGTGGGCAGAGGAGGCTGAGACTCGATGTCAAGAGATCGAGAGCGTGTGGTCCACGCTCCATGAACGTTCGAAAAGGCGGCAGAATGCTGACGATTACTTGCCGATTAGCCGAAAAGCGGCGGAATCCTAGAAGGCGGTGTAACTTCTAACTCAGGGAGTGCGCGGTGGCCGACAGCGCAGCTCCGTAGAGAGGTGCCGTGACAGCAGCTGCTGTAGAAGTCCTCCTGAAAGTGCAGGTGTACATCTCCGCGACCAAATAGTACAGCTCCACTGCAGCTGCCGCTGTACGATAGCGTGCACACCATAAGTACTGCTGGCTGTAGGTGACATGCGATATCTCTCGTTTATCCCTGCTTGCACACAATTTTATGAATGGCAGTTCTTAACTAAGCCTGGGTGGCATGTGCTATCGGGGCGTTCCATCGATGTCCCAGACACAGCCGCCCGCGTAGGCCCCCACAATGGCGATGCCGACCGGGTAGCTGGCCCTCCCTATGTGTCGGAGGTCGGAGAGGACGTGTCTGAAAGAACCACGCGAATACATACACCATGTCGAGAGGCCATGGGCCAAAACGCCGACAAAGCAGGAGTTTCCGTAGATTTCTTCGAAGATCTCAACGTCAAGGCTTCGCGCGGTCGCCACGGCGGAGAGCGGGTGGGTCCTCCGGCACCAGGCGGTTCAGGCGTGCAGGGGTACCGCCCCGGCGAAAAAACCGCGCGGAAATACGGTCGGGAGAGATCCGCCGACTAAGAATTGATCGCAGAAGGCCAAGGATCATCATACCTATTTTTTATAGTTTGAGGTACAAGATTATCAGCTGTGCCGCTGCTGGAGGCTGTACACATGACTGCCTCATCAACCGCTTGCGTCCGTTACACCTGATATTGAAGGGGTTGAGCGCGCAGGATTGTACGAGACTCGTACAATCCTGAGTGGTACGAGTGCGTTTCGATGCCTTCCACTAGTACTGCGTGCTTGCGTACAGTTTAATACACGCTGTTATCTTGTTAATAGGTACTTGATGGTTGTGTCTTGTTTGTATGCACCAATCGAAACTACCAGTATCCTGCAACATGCATTATACTAGGTACGTCCTCATCGGAACCATTGCGGTCGAACGTATCGTACATTGCCGGCTGCCCACCTGAACGTGCTCGCCTCTTTGCAGTGCTTGCAATTCGTCGTACGGGCTGCTGCCAACAACAACCAAGGAATGGGTCGCGACCTGGGCCCTTGCGACCTGCATGTCCTCTGTGTAGGTGAGTTTGGGTTGTGTATCGGGATTTGTTTCAGACAGAGTACAGTAGCTTGTCAAATACCAATTCATGTTCCCTCGGCAGCGAGCGCGATAGAGAGAGGTCTGCCGCCTGTGTTCACATCAGGGCAGTCTACGCCTTGTGCAAGACGGGGCAGCCTTCACCAACCGCTCCCGTTTCGTTACTTGCCACCGTTTGCAAATGGTCTACGCACCCACAACTCTGGCCTGGGCGGAGGGACGTCTGTGATATGATACGTGTTCATGATGTACTTCCCGCACACACCGGACCTTCCTTTTACCGCCCGCTCCGTACCCAGGGAAACCTTCAGCCCTGAAACGGTGTCACCCAACTCACGGATTTTTCAAGACGTGACGGGAGCTACGGTGAGTTTTACTCGCTGATTCACGGGCCAGGCATGCTCTTCTGGCTGAAATATTTGGAATTTTCGAGACGGCCTGCAGTCGATACTACTGTACATACAAACGTACGCAATCGATGCTCGTTTTGGCGCGGCGAAGCTGGTAGCGCTTTGCCACTCGCGTCCTTGTGCCTTCTGAAATCGTTTTCATGTGCTATGCATGAGTTGATGGTGACATGATTGCCGGTACGTTCCGCGGGTGGCGGGTTCCCCTCCTCGGCTGCCCCTTTCTGCTAACTACTAATGCTGCCGTTTGCGAATGCGTTTCTTTTAGGTGGCCTGTGGGAATGGAGATTGCACCGCGCAGTTCTGCCCTCTCCGTTGGAAGCACCACCAGGTGTGTTTGCGTTTGTGTGGCACTGCCGTCTTGCTGCTTGCGATGGGAACGCCGATGGTCACTGGCGTTGCCTCCAAATAAACCAGTGCCAGCTACTGTTGTTTATGCTTTCGAATAACAGCGTAACTCCATAGTCCTAGGGCTGTGAATCGGAGCCGGCTTCTCCGATTCAATACTTCGGTGTAATCGACATTGGAATCGAAAATGGAATCGATTATTTTGCGATAAATGCGGAACTTGTTTTACCGGCTGTATTGGCCCCCTCACGAGCCGGGGCGGGGTGAGTGATTCTCGCTTTGCTCGTTCGATTTTCGAGCGAGCATAATTTTTGTTTTCGATTAGTTGGCTTGACCCAAAACGATGTATTTCTCACCGGACTTTCGCCGCGATTGGCAGCACTACAGTAGGCAGTAGCTCTTCTTGTTGTTGCTAGTTGCTCTTCGGTTTCTTCTCCTACTGGCTTTATTTTCATTGTGCCCTCTTGTGACCACCAGCTTTGCGTAGAAGTGTAGGGGTCCGACGAGACAGGACTGATATGAGGATCGACACACACTACTGTGATCAACACACTACTGTTCGTTCTTGGGTGAAAATATTACGCACGATCACGCTCCCGAAGGTTTGACCCTCAACCGCGTCGTCACTGCGACCCCATTGGGAGCATTTCCGCCAGTTGTTGCGGTGCGTCTGTTAGGCCGTGAACTGCTCGCAATTTTCGCAAAGTAGGCCTCCACACGCCGGCAGCGTTATTGTGAAACCACACACATCTACCCAACACCGTCGTGTCGTTCGTGCCTTCCAGGAGGAGTGTCCTGCTGCAATAGTGCAATGCGTACACCAGACGGCAGGGTGCACATGGAAATATGCTCGACGAGATTTACCGGGTCATCTGGAATGCTGCTCATACGAGAAAATCAAAGGGTTGATTCCTCTTGTATCAGCCTCCCTCAAGCAAATACACACGTAGGTGCTCTAGGCCGGGTCAGCCGTATGTATGCATATGTTCGCTTTCGTGCCGATGCTCTGCTATCTTCTCGCTAGCAAAAACCATTACCCTATTATGCTCGCAGCGATAGGTGTGTCGGTTCGAAGCGGAACCGAAGTACTGGGTGGGCGTTCACTGCTCTGTGTTCACCACAAAGCTAAATAGTGTCTTCGACCCGACTGAAAGGCTGTCTGCGGTCGGAGTGATCTCATTGTGCGGCCTTCCCCGATCAACGTGTTTATATGTCTTGTTTATAGGTGCACCAGCTGGAGGCCCGTGTGATGGCGCAAAACGCCGCCATGGCGAACACTAGAGCGTCCGTCATGGATATGCACCAACGAGAGACGCCCGGAGCGGTATTCCCGGCAATCTACGCCTTGCTGTGGAGACCGCGAGACTGGCGGCGCTATTCCTGCCCGAATTCGGTACGGAGGCGGGGCGAGGGCGGGGGAAAGGGTCTGCTTTCCGCGTTGAGAAGACACTTGGGTGGCAATTCTAGAACACCACCGAATCGTTGGTATTGTATGTTTTTCGAGGGCATTCATGCAACTCCAAGACTTGTGGGCGCAGCCCCGCATGCCCCGTGAAAGGTACCTGGTACTACTGAAGGTTGTTTATGCAGTCGTTTAAAGTATACCTGGAACATGACAGTAGTGCGCTTCACCTGCTTTACTTATTTCTGTCCCCGTTTTATAACAGGGCGATGTTTTATCGAAGTCGACGCTCATCTGCCTCGCGCCCATCGCGTTCCTTGCCCTGTGGGGGTCGGGAATGTTCGGTGGCGGAAGCGGCCTGTCAGAGGACCCGCGGGTGGTGTGCCTTATGGCCGTCGTGACGCTGGCTTTCTTGACATTCCTGGAGTACGACAACAAGTCGCCGTGGCACGAGCTTCAGCATCCTCGCCTATTGAAAGGCTTGCAGGTAGGCCCGATCCTAGCGGAGGGTGCAGCGATGTTAGTGGTGTACTGCGCCATCAGCGGCTTGCCGGCGAGGGATCAATTTCCTGCTCTTGCGTTACTTCTTGCCCCTCTCGCGTACCCGACGGTCATGCAAGGCTTTCACCGTCTCTAGGTGCGAGTAAAGGGCGTCACACGATTCCGGTCTTGGGTATGTGCAGCCTCTCGTCCTTTGTTCGTTCTCATTACGTGTCTTTGTGGGGGCCGACAGCGGGAAGACTGGGCTCAACTGCGTTGGAGGGTAATGATTGCTTCGTTTTCTATGTATCACCCTCCGGCACAACGAGCGTGACTACTCAGCATTGTTTTGGCACAGGCCACTGCCGCAACATCGACGAGAGCTTCGCGACGTCCTTGCCTGCCAACTGCAGGTGAAGTTCAAGAACGCTCAGATTCAGGGGTAGATAGCACAAGCACGGCACCCCGTGCCCCAGAGAGAACAACGCAAGCCTTTGCCTGTCAAGATGCGCGGCGCTGTGATGAACGGAGTTATTCAAGCGGCAGCGATGCTCGTCTTGAGCCACCACGCTGTGCTTGCGAGCCTGGCCTGGGCCATGCTTAGTGTCTGTATCGCCTCCGCTGTGCTGGGTGCGAGGGCCGTAAATGCGTCATTGAAGCGCATATGGTGAGTGTTCAGTCGTTGAGCCCCCTTTACGTCGGATATCTCGCCTGTACACTGCGTTGGGCGCTGTTGCTCAAACCCTTTTACCCTGGTTGACTTTGCTGATAGCTCTATAGTAGCTCTCTTGTGTATTGTCTTGTTGTCGGCTCGTGCTTCAAGGGTGGTAATGAGCGCTGGCGTTTCTGTGGAAGACAAAGAGCACCTGCATCAGCTACACCAGAGAAAATTTCGGACGATGATTGTGCCATTCCAGAATGTGACCGACCGACGGACTAGGGGCGCCATCGGAGCGGCGTGCTTGAGCCTGTTCTGCATCATCGCGTCACCTTTCCGGTAAGCCTCAGTATTTCTCGCCTGTAGGAATTATCGTCGCGACCGATGTTGCATTGAACAATTTACCCGAAATCCGGATAATCCCGTTGCAAGAAAGCGTCTTGGGTGTGAGCGTGCGAGCCTGCTCCAAACAGATACTGAAATAATTGCAGAGTTCAACATTTTGACTTGAAGAAATCCGGAACTTGCGGGGGAAACGACGCTCGTTGGAAATCACTTTTTCTCCCTCCTCAAGTGTGGTACAGCTCCGCTCGGGATGATGCCGTGCCAGCACGAATAACTCCAGTTTTATTAATAGGGTTGAGTTCGCGAACAGGAACCTGGCCACATTACGAACTATACCGCGGCGTGAACTCATCAACACCCGCAACGTTCGTGCCGTTGACATCGTGCCGCGTTGACGCAGAGATAGCGTGGACGCGATTGTTTGCGGCTCAATCCTCACTTCGATGATGGACAGCGCTCACATTTTTTGGGAGGTCCAAGTGGGTCGGTGGGTGATAACTTCTCTCGTGCAGACGAGCAACCTGCACAACAATGGCCCTGACCGTGCAAGGTACCCGGAGCTCGACCTACTTCGATCACGCTCGTTGCTTCTATGGGTCTTGGTTGGGTCGGTGCATTTCGTTTTGATCGTTGTGAGGTCGTGATCCCTTTGCACGATTGGTCGATCCGGTCCCTCCGATCGAAATCGAGCTAGGCAGAACGAACGACAAAACGGTAGGGTTATGTAGGCTCCGTTTCCCCAGCAGACAACTGTTTCCCTATGTATAATTAGCTTCCTTTGGTTGGTCTAGGGGGGTCCTCGGCCGCAGATAGTAGTGTTTGTCGTGGTGCACCTCACTATAGGTGAAGCGAGCAGTATACCCTGGTTGCGTATATTACGAGTCGGTATGTGTGGGTGAGCGCGTGGGTAGAGACATGCTGCTAAACTTTACATTTGACTTCTTATAGTTACTACCTGCTATGTAATGAACAACGCTATGCTTCTGTGCGTGCTACACCTCGCGCCTTTGCTGCGGTCGCGCTCTCAGAAAAGAGCGGCAGCCGATTGATTTTCCAGAGGAGGGATGCTGAATGCCAGACAGACTGTTACTTTTGGTCGTGCAAACTTGTGTGTGATGCTTGATGTACGCACTGCTCATGAACGCTGCAACTTCACTTGCTGTGATGAATGTTTTTCATCCGCCACGGGTGATTTTCCTGGTGCTATTATCGTATACTGCTGTGTAGTAGAAGGTTGCTCTAATAGCGGACATGCCCTCATTTTGCGTCACTCGAGTCGTGATGTATGATATGGCGTATTATTTTCGCCGCCGCGTTCGTTGTACCACGGCGATGTCATGTGATGCCATGTGCTCGTTACAAACAGGATGTGCATGCTCCATGTTGTACACTCCATCGTCCAACCGTGAATGCTGCTGCTGTCGACGCCCTTGCAGAGTCTGCACACTGCTGTGAAAAAAATGAAATATGGAGTAACCTTTGCCGTCGCTATCGCGCGACAGAAGGGGCCGCATCTCCCTCTCGTTGTGTTGATGGAATATATAGGGTTGACATCCTGCGCGTGAAGTATACATACCTGATATCAAATACGTATCATCACCTGTTATTACATCCACGAGTATCCTTCCTACCTGCGGAAACTTCGAAGTTTCGAATTGTCAAGAGTTTTTTAGATGGTACAGACGCTAGGTACGTAAGAAGTGCGATATGTTTCGAACGGTAAATGGGAACATAAGTTTTTAACGGTAGACGCATTGGTGAATGATAAAAACACAACTAAGCGGTACCTTTTCGGCGATAAATTTGTCGAGGAGTACCCTGGGAATCTCGTCGTGGATCTTCATGGAAGTATCTGTTAGAGCAATGAAGCCTCCAGCCGTTGCTGGGGACTCTCATCCCGGAATATCACCCTCCTGCGGGCATCGTGCTATTTTAGATCCCCGTGTGAGGGTACCTGGGTGCAAAGGGCTTGGATACGTGTGACTTCTGAGAATGGCAATTGTCGTTGTTTGTTGTGATCTGGAACCCTTTTCTTGCCAATTCTGAATGCCTGCGTATCCTGCGGTCTAGTCTCCCTAGTGGTATTCAAAGGACCCCAATAGTCCCTCAAGGCAGATGCTTCGGAGCTTTTAATACTTTTTGAGTTATTTCTGTTTTTTGTGCTTTTGAAGGTTGGGTCACTCTTCGGCTTGCTGCCTTGTTTTAGCATCGTTGTCGTCTTCATCTTGGTCCTCGTACTATGCTTTCTGTTGGCTGCTGGTTTTCAACCGGCTTTCGCCTCATAAGTTACGAGAGGTTTGGGTCTGCGTTGTGAAACGCCGTGTACTCAGTTCAATATACGGATGGATTTTGTACTTCGTAGTTTTCTATGCAACTGCATATACAGCCCTTCAGGATGGGATTGTGTCATGATATCCCTGTTTTTCGTTGTGGAGGCGTCAAAATTTATCTTTCCTCTTGCGAGACGAATACTTGTACTTGCCCTCTCGCTCAGAAACCCTGGAGAGGCAAAAAACCGCTACGCACGATGAACCCAACGCGTGTGAGTGACAGAGAGTAACCAGAGCGAACCCGCGCAGTAGTCGGGCTCGCCCCATACGCCCCTCCTTTTTTATTTTCCGAGGCTTTAGTTGCCGTGGGGTCGCTGAAGCTCTGTGGATTCGAGATCATACTGGTACTTGCATGGGCGTTATACCAGAACTATAGCTGTGTGTGAAACTCGTGCGAGACTATTTAGTTTTTCCACTCCAATATCATTTTCGGGAGTTCATGTCTCCCCGAGTGCATGCGAACTCGCAAAGGACTTCTCCTTGCATAAAAATTGTTTTGCGGAAAGCACGGGAGCGTGAGATCGCAGCATTAGATGGAAAATCGACGAGCACCGTGGGAATGCTGACGAAGCCGATGCGCGATAAAAATGAAGGCACGAATCGGGGGAGAGAAGGGATGACACCTACTGTACCTGTGACCACGGCTTGTTGTCCAGAAGATCGTCGAGGGTAGAACCTCCTACGCTGGAAAGTGAAAGTGACGTTGATAACTAGATTTCGGTATATATATTCTCAGTTTGTAGAACTGAGTCCTTGTCTAGGTAAATGCGATTAACAAGATATCCGTGAAACGAAGAACAAACCTTTTGACGAAGAACAAGCCGATATTAGCAGTTTTTCGTGATTTTGGAACGATTGTTTCCGATCAATTTTTTTTCGTCTGACCACAACAGGTGATCGTGGTCATCGTGCAGTCATAAAAAAAGAAACCAAAAAATAGGGTCAATATTCGGGGAGACAAGTCGTTGAGTCTTGAAGTAGTCGGCGCCGACACACGAAAATGCCCAAAACAACTTTCTAGCCGTTTTGTTGGTCAAAAATTCAAATTTGAAAAAAATGAAAAGTCCTTGAAGATCCAACGCCGACGTCGATGAAGTACAATTCAAGTGTAATATTTGAAATGTCTTTCGGCTGCAAAATCACGATATTGCCTTGTTCTTGGGTGAGTTTGCTCTTCGTTTCACGATTATCATGTTGATTCTGTCTGTCCGCAAGACTTCAATTTCTGAACACTTTCCGATGGCCGATATATAAGCTCGTTACATGTGATATTCATACGACGTAGTCGACCCTTACGGACCTTATATACTAAAACACACCCTACCACCAGGCAAATTTTGCCGTGTAATACATCCACGACATCGCACCATAATACCATACCGCAAACGTACCATACCATATACTGTATTTTTCCTGTCCCATACCGTCAATATATACCATACCACATACGGTGGTATTCCCATATACCCTACCACCAACATATCCCCTTTCCCATACCGTGTTTGTTCCATCCCATATGGTATATGTCAAGCCGCGTAGTGCCATCATACCATGTACCAGGTACGAACATATTATGATATCACACCAGGTGGTGGGCACACAAGGAGAGCAAGCTCTCTGGATCCATGTTCTCCACAACAACGAGCAGCAACAGAACGATCGATGAGTTGGATGGTGACACAACTGTGCAGCGTCGCTGCTTCGCGCCCGACGCGTGGTTAGCGGGGGGCGCATCTCTCCGTGGCCACTACAAACATCGGCTGGCGCGGGTTTGGGTTCTAGGAGAAGCGCACGCGGCGCGCACCTCACGGTGGGTACGTACTCGTAGACTAGAGCAGCAGCGTCACTTCAGCAACACCCGACGCACGGTCAGCGGGGGGCGCATCCCTCCGTGGCCACTGCAACTGTCGGCCGGCGCGGGTTTGGGTACCAAGAAAAGCGCACGCGGCGCGCACCACTCGGGAGATACGTACTCGTAACCTACGGCAGTAGTGGTACAACAAGCAGCAACACCACCGGCAGCAGCAATCGCAGTCACTCATATTGTGAAGTACCACAAAATACCAAGACTAGTCGACTTGCAGTAGAAGTATAGTAGTAGTAGTATTGAAATAACTAGTAGTAGTAGTATTGAAATAAGTAGTATTAATAGTAGTAGTAGTAGTAGTAGTTGGAGCAGTTGTTGTATTAATATTAGTAGTAGTGATGAACGGTAAATTATACTGGAAATAGAGGGGGAGTTTTCGGAGAGACCGATGGGGAAAAAAACTCCATCCGTCTCGAATGTGGGAGAATACTTTTTTTTCAGGTTTGGGAGGGTACTGTAGGACGCCGTCGGCAAGCTCTTACCCCCTAGAGCATCGATCCACCTGATTTCTCCGAGATTGTCATCTATACCAGTTGCCCTTGCTCGGCACGAAGTGGGATGGCCGTGGGCTGAGTCTTTGTCGAGGCCAGGGGTCTATTGTCGCATGACCCGATTTTTACCAGCAGCGTTTCGACGTCTTCGTCGAGAAAAGGGGAATTGTGCCGTCTGCAGCGAAAACGGCTGGGTACGGGGCGAGCATAAGTCAATTATATTTGACTTCGCTCTTGCGCCGAGGTCGTGGGTATCCGTATCTCATTGTGCGACTGTGGGTATGTTTCGCTTCCACCTAAGGAATAAACAAGACGCACATTAAATATTTGCTGTAAACGAAGTATTACGCACCACGCAACAATCATTTTTTTTCTAAACAAGACGCACATTTGCTGTAAACGAAGTATTACGCACCACGCAACAATCATTTTTTTTCTTGTCATATCATATCAGAGCGTTTTCCAAAGTGATACCGCATACATAGGCGATCGCTGCTGCTGATGGGTGGTGGTGCCAAAAAAGAGCGATGGTGGTGATACGGCAGGTTTACGACTGCTGTAGATTACAGAAGACAAGCTATCTGTGTACCTGGTATGTAGTAAGGTTCTCTCTTTTTGTGCGAGCTAGCCATATCGACCTAATTTAGAATAACGCCGATCTTCGAAGAAAGTGGATCTCGAGGGGTTTAAGTAATTAGCTTTTACTTTCCAATCCTCTGTGTTGTACAGACATGACAATGTATGTGTTTTGTCTCCAATCGTCTGTCGATCACTTTGCTACCGTCGTATATTTCTTGTGCCCGAAGTGCCCGAAGACGGAAAATTTAAATTTACCTCTATTTAGGAAACAAAATAATTGTTATTGCTCTCGATGATCGAAGTTTCCTCGAAGAGTTTGATACTTGAAACGAGGTTTGCACTACTTACTTACTTGGCATCACACCTCGGACCTGTAGCTTTGCCTCTGCTTCTCTGCGCTGTGTTACGAGGAGGTTGCGGCTACGTACTATTAATAGACAAGGCGATGGACGACAACCGATCCCGTGTTCCAGGCACCAAGAGGCTTATCAACGAGACCACCAGTGTGATAGAGTGACTTGGTTTATGGTATATAGACCAACCGTTTCGTTGTAGGATCCAATACCTTGTATTTGTGATACCGATACGCAGGCTAGATTCCTTCGTACACGTGTCCCGTTTGCCGTCTGGAATAAGATATTTGTATTTGTAGAAACGATACGCAGGCTAGTATCTGAGTAGCCGAGAAGAGTTGACAGAGATGTACGTACGTGTTGTGTTCGTGCGTCAGACTTTACGGGGTGTTGTACTATTGAAGTTGAGGG
>JBBMHQ010058821.1:0-15665 GCA_037834295.1 Postelsia palmaeformis
GCTAACAAAACGGCAACATTTCAAAAACTGCTGCCGTTGCTTAATAGAAATAAAAGCGCATGGCTGCTAAATACTTGAGCTTGGCTTGGCTTGCAGAAAACCGCAGTGGCTCTTCGCAGGCAACATGCACTGGCCCTACGCTATTACTGTTGTAGTGCCCCCGAGGCAGGTGCGAAAGGCACCTGCTTCATCTCACTAACCTCGACCGCTTTGTACTCAACTCATCAACTCATAAAAATATACCTCCTTCCTTCTTTTGTCGTACAGCGTGGTGTAGGATGACCTCCTATATTGCCGTACAACGTACTGTACGAGAACTTCTGGAGACTACATACAGTAGAACACTAAAACGACGCTGCCATGGGCACCACCTCACTGATACATACCTGGTATCAGATAATCCAGAACAGCAACAGCAACAGCAACAGCAGCAGCTACCCTTGACAGTGACTACGGCCGCTTCACGGCACAGACAGCCCTCAACCGAACGAATGACAACATTTCTTTCATGTTTTTCATCTCGACAAGACAGTACAATTTATGGGGGAAAACACCTTCTATATTTATTTTTTTGGAGAAGGCAACATTTTTCGTGGAAGGAAATATCATACACGCAAAACTCTTTTTTTTTCAACTCAGGTACCACCGACCGCAGCAAGCACCACGCAAGCAGGCACAAACACCCCAACGCCTAAGCCTTCCGTTTTATTTCGTCTTGGGCGTCCTCCTTCTCCTTACACTGCTGTACGTTCGCGCCCAGTTGGCAAGGCTTTCAATGCAACAGCGACGCACCACGTGACAACAAACCTTTGCCGTTTCTCGGCCAGCTTTTTATTTTCATGTTACCGAATTGGACGCGGCGCGTACGCTAATTGCCGCCGTCATGGCTAACGCCAAATCAATATAAAAAACGTCGAATCTTGGGCCGAATATGAGGGCGCGGGTGTCACGGTCACTGCCCACTAATAGACGTGGTATTTTCCAGGTTATCCTCGGCGATCAGCTGGTGGCAGCGTCGCCCGCCCTTCCCGACCACCTGCACCACGAACAAAGGAAAACGCCTTCCATCATCATGCCCGACAAATGTTCCATCAGGCGTGCTGTGATGTCAAGTATTGATATTATATTGAAAATAAAACCAATGGCGAAGAATATAAGGGCCCTGCCATCAGTTTCCGGTAGAATATTTACAGCTGGCTGTTCATACATACAGCGAAAACGGTGGATCGAGGATTAGAGAGATTGCGCTACTAGACTAGACTAGGCTACTGTAGACTAGACTAGATGACATGAGACGAGAGATTAGGGTTAGGTATCGCACCGATAAGCGAGAAGCAAAATAAATCACTCTGTACAGCGAAGCAACAAGCAAACTGAACACCACTGTGCAGGTACGTACTGTAGCTCTATATTGTTGAAGAATAGATCAGACAGACAAAGCATCGGGTCAACAGCGCGCAGACAGGCGCCACACACCGCACATTGTACAGTAGTAGCGAAAGGATATATATACGAAAGTAAAAACGATTCCGTCCGCGCAGCTTGATTGTTGCACCAGACTGCACCGCCCAGGCAGTTGGACAAATGGGTGAAACTTAAATCCAATACCCACCGACCAGACAACATCACCATCATATATCACATCCACTTCAGGTTGGGGCAAATTGGTAACGCATATTTACCAATCAGGCAACACCATCGGGTGCTTGCCGAATAGGTTTCTTGGGTTTGGTTTATTATAGTCTGTTTCCCACCGGAATATAGTAGCAATCCCCAGCCACGAAGCCATCCTCGCTGCGGGGAAAAGTTACCCAAACGACGTTTTTAACCTCTAGAAAGTTTGATCGGGTTGGGTAACTCTGTAGGTTGGTAGGAAAACGGAGCAACTTCATATCCACCTGTTGAACCAATAAGCTCCTCGTGTTTTGTCCGTTTCAAAAATATATTTATAACCCAATCAGATTGGAGCATCGCGAACACCCTATTGTCATCTATCACTCGGGGTTGGATAGATGGGTACTTTCGATCGAACAATCAGACAACAGCATTAGCATACTACAACAGCAATATCCTATTGGACACATGAGTAATACCCATCTCACAATCAGAGCGTTGGACAACTGGGTATACACTGCATGCCCATCGACAAGTCGCAGTCAGACAAATAAAAGTATTGATAATAAACTCTGTATTGTTATCTCACTGGAGGCGCATCTTGATGGCTCCCTTCGCCTTCTCCCCAGCTAGGTCCCATTCGCCATCAAGCTGGTCCAAGTTCGCCATTACCTCGGCCACGTTCACCTGCACAGCACGGCACACCATACCATGGCATGGCGTGTGGCATATAGCGGCGCGACAGGAAACGGCTGTATCAAGTAAAGTGCACGTACGTCATTGCGAGACACCAATCGAAAGAAGTTGAAGCATTTTTGCCACTTGATTGATACTCCACAGTATATTCTCATCACAGCTTCATCCCGAGAAAAAAATCAGAAAAATCCCGGAAAACCCCGACAACAATCCCACAGGTGGTCGGGGCTAGGGTTTTAAGGGTTAACCCCTCTGAATAGAGGTCCACTCCTGTTTGGGGGACAGACCACTCTAGTTCCAAGCACTCCTGAAATAGTTAAACATTCATGCGACGATGGGAATATATACATCTATTATTCCCGAGGCTCTTTTCTCTCTCGCTTGAGCTCTATACCGACCAAAAGGTAATGCTTAAAGAGAACTGATGAAAGTGCGAAGCCCGAAGGACAGTCAGACCAATCCCACGACCTATAATAACGAGTACCTGGTAAAGAAACACAAATTGACGGTGGTCCAGCGAAAAGGCTGCCAGTACATTATTCGGTAATTCCTAGTGACATTAGGTAACTCTTCACTTCAAGAGCCCCCTTAGCCATAAACATTTTGCCAAACAAAGTGGGATGTACCTGGTATGACTGATACCCCTATTATATATAACCTCTTAGAGTGAAAGCCCGTGAAGAGCAGCGTTGAAATCGCACAGAGGTGCGACAATTTTTCGTGTTGTCGCCAACGGTACCGAGGGTGCTCTCTAAAGCGGAACAACTCATGTGTCTCGAAAACGCCTGCCTTGTTTGTTATATTGGCAACCTTCCTTCCCCTCGGTCTGGAAAAACCGGGCGATGAGAAACGATCGCACCCACTCCTGCGCGAGCTCGACGGCCTTAAGGTCTCAAGGCATCTTCAACCCGGGGCAAGGGTCTAAACAGCCCTCCATAGAGTAGTGCAAGTTCAACAGGCTACTACTATTAATAGTATTGCATGAACAATAATAGTGTGCGATCACCTCGCCAAACACCATCCCGCATCCCACAGCCATCGCACCGGCGGGGCCTCTCGACCATGAAGGACTAGGCGGGAAATACGGCAGTAACTAACTTGACGTTAATGGCCACTCTTATGTGGCGTAGAATGAGACAGCACAACGTGCGTCTCTCGTTCCAAGAACCGTTCCAAGAACCGTTCCCGCGTCCGTTGGCATACCTTGAACGATCCCAAGCACTTGTCGTTGCCGATGTTCTCCTTCTCCTTCAGCAGGATTTCGACCACGGCCGATTTGGCCCCCTTGACAAGGAAGTGGAACACCTCGGTGCAGGCAAAATTAGACATGTTTTCGGTGACGGCCGTTTTGCGCTTGGTGTTCCCGCAGATGACCGATACGTAGCGGTCTCCCGGCTTGACTCCCCTATAAAGCAGGCACCACATACACCACATACAGCAGCAACAGACAAGTCAAGACGACATACGGTATCCGTCACGGTAGGAGCAAGAGCATACCGCAGCAGGCGGGGCGGGTGGCGGAGGGGGGGTGAGAACATGGTGACATGGAGGTCAGGCGAGACGATGGCATCCTAATGATAGAGCGGCGACAAGGAGAAACGGTACCCCGATGGGTTCCGCTTGCGCTCAAGATAGTTCGGCCCCGCTTTAACTCACGTACACAACGGATACCAGGTACAGATTAAAGAGGGAATAACAAATATCACTAGGAAGGAAAATCAGACGTCAGACAACATCGAATATGTTCCATGTTTTCTACGCGTGTTTAATGCGTAAGAAAGAGGGTATGGTGTTCACCGAAAGAGGCGCCTACTTATATCAATATGGCAAGGCATTACTCTTTACTCTATTCCCAGTTACAAGGTACCATTGGAGACAAGACACCACTGTAGTCAAAAGACACTACTGTACGGCAGTCACAAGACGCCACTGCTGGGCCAGTACCCTACCGGGCACACGCGGAGACAGCACCCTCACCTGCACTCGATGCCCATGACGCTGACCACACCCATACTGGTGTCCGAAGGGTTGAGCACAGTCGCCGGCTTCAGGGTACTGGGGTCAACGGAGGGTCCCCTCGCAGCCTTCACCGCCTTCGGAGGCTTGATCGGCTGACCGTCGGCTGAGAGGTTCTGGTACACATCTCCGGCCACGGTGTCGTCTGTTACGTCGTCACCGCCCGAGTCGACGATAACGTCTTCGTCGGGTTGCTCCATGCGCTTGGCCCCGCTCGAGAGGGGCACAAACCTGACACATACGAACGAATAAATAGTGGTTGAGGAGGAGCTACTGTCGTGAGCATTGAATCGTGGTTGGGGCGAGGTACTGAAAGCAGGAATTGGTGCTTGGAGGAAGAAACAGTAGTTGGAGGAGCTACTGCCGTAAGCCAGAAGTGGTGATTGGGGGAGCTACCGTATGCAGGGAATGGTGATTGGAGGAGCTACTGTCTGAAAGGGCGATTGTTGTAGGAGCACCCGTAGCAGCTACTGGTACCAGTTATAGTAAAGCCACTGCTGTAAACGCTACGGTAACACTGAATATTGGAGAACTGCCTTGCAAGCACCATGTCCAGTATATCGCCTTCTCGCCGCCTATGTCGTTCATGTTCTCAAGATATGTCCATCTTCATAAACTAGTCCGCTGTCCCAAGACTGTCACAAAACAGGCTGCTTGGACGAACGAAGCAACCCGGGAAGAAACAAAGGGAGCGACGCACATCGTGCACAGAAAACACAAAGAAAGCTCCACGTTGGAGAAACGACCAACACAGGAATTGAATTGAAAAAAAAACGCGGGACATCGTGCACAGGAAACCCAAACAATACATGCCTTCCACACGGGTCGCACAGATAGTTCATCTACAAATACATCATCCACAGATATATCATCTAGATCCTAAGCTGTCGTTATGAGATGTTGTGCAGGACCCCTATTACGGGGCACATACTGCAGTTAATAGGACCTACGGTACACACAAAGACCTATATATTTCGCTATTTTTACGAACAATATTTGGTCCTATTCACTATGGCCTCCGGTGATATAGTACAGATCCAACGAAAGCTGTCCTGGATCATGCACACTATGCGGCTCCCACGCGGCAACATGAGCTAAATCACATACAGACCATACAGACCAAGAATAGATATATCTTCTTCCCCGGAATATTTAGACCATGAACTGGAGGAATAGTCTATCTGATACATCTGATGTGTCCAATGTGGGAATGAAGGCCTCCACTCACGTGGCCTTGAGCAGAATGCTGCCGCTCGTGGTCCTGGAGAGGGGGATGTTGTGCGAGCTCTCGACGTCCGTCTGGAGCACATTGAGGGGCAGCTCGCAACCGCCGAGGAAATCGTCATCTCCCGGCCCAGTGTCTCTGTCGTACACCGACAACTCCAGCACCTGTGGTGCTCAAAAGGCACAAGTGCACAACACAAAGCGCGATATCGGCCTTTTTTGTGATTATATTTGTTTGTCTCTCCACTTATCTTCGCCCTTATTCTACCTCTGCCTCCTACGATAGTCGTAAGTCAGATCCGGGGTGACATACAGTAGCCGTAGCGGTAGCAGCAGCAGGCCCTTCTCCTCCCTCCTCACTTCGTTCCGTTCGCGCATTGCATTTGTGATCGCGATAAGGCTTCAGCCTTTTCTTTCCTCATTGACTCGCGTCGAATTTGCTGTACAATGAATACGATCACCCCTCAGACACAGTGGACACCTCGAAGACACAGAAGGCACAAAATACACAATTCCGCAGTTGGTAAGAGAATTGCAGCATAATTAGTTCACCCTCACCGTGGCCAGGTCAAACCACGAAAAGCTGGTAGCAGAGAAGAAATACCTGGTAGGCGGGTTCTATGATAGAGGTAGCACTTTTTTGCGAAAATGTTATCCGAATGACGGCGTTCCTTGAACCATAATCGTCGGAATGTCAATCTTGTTTCGAAAAAGAACGTTTTTGTATTCTTGAGCCATGGGATTATTCTTCGAGATGTAATTTGATTTTTGCTGATGTAGGTTTTCGGTTGAGTTTTATTTTTATTTTTCATCATCACTTTCACTTTCCAGCCTAACTCGTACTGTAGGAGGTTTTACCCTCGACGACTTCTGGACAAGCCGTGGTCACAGATATCAACCCTTCTCCCTCCCGGTCGTGCCTTTATTTTTTGTCGCGCATAGGGTTCAGCATTCCCACTGCTCGTCGATTTTCATCGATTTTATAGATAGCTCATGCTCTCGCATTGCCGCTAATCAATTTATTTTTATGAAAGAAAAAGCCCCTGAGCATGCACTCGGTGGGACTTGAACGCACGAAATTGATCTTGATAGGAGCGTGGACTACCTACCAAGCCACCGGGGACGCCGGCTTATGGAGCACCGTAAGTGAGGAGCTTCAGAAGACCTCTGTTTCTTTCGAACAACGCCTCGACAGCACGAACAGCGAAAAAACGCCACAAAAAACAGGGGCAAGCAGATGGCCTGCCGAAAACCTTCGTAGCAAGTTTAAAGCCGCAGAAAGGACGCAAAAAACAGCACGCAAAAAAAACAGGGGCTATTTATACGAAGCGGTTGGCCTAGCAAAACCATATCAACAAAAAAGAGAAAAGGTGTGATACATACCATACCGCAATCAGCGAAAACATCGACACAAAAAAACAGGGGTTATAGTAGTACAGTAGTTGGCCTTCCTAAAGTCTAGAATATCACAAAAGACAATCCGCGAAACTAGCAGTTGGCCTGCCGAAAACCTACCGGGTACGACCTATGCCAATGGAAACGCACAGTTTCCATGAAAACTTTGAACTCCAAATACCCGCCATAATTTTTCAGGTACAGCTTTTGCAATGAGCACGATTCTCAAAACGGAAAGTTCCATACTTCAAGTATTACGGAAACACCCCGAAAATAACAACTACGGGGCCGATGTTGGGGCCAAAAATCGGCTCCAGAAAAACTCAGGTGGATGTTTGGTTCGAAGCAGCGAGACTCCGAGTCCTCGATAGACATCGATCGACAAAACCAACGACTGAGTCTTGAATTATAAACGGAATGCGCTCGTTATAGGGGCTTCGACCCACCCTACAGTAGAGGGGCACCGTGTTCACACAATGGCCGGTGACATGTAACGGGCGCTGGCCAGGGGTATGATAAATGAGCAATTCGTCGCTGGTGTGCACAAAACAAACAACAAAGTTTCTCGATCCGTGTTGAATGGCAAATAACAGGCTCTTTTCAGGTTTGCGTCAGGTTTGGGAGAAGACCGCAGGATTGCCGCCCGCAAGCTCTCGCCCCCTAGACTAAACCATGGATCCACATGATATCTTCGAGGCCGTCATCTACACTCGTTGGCCTTGGCCGACACCAAGCGGGTTGGCCGTGTGGCTGAGTCTACTCCGAGATCGAACGCCTATCGTCGCACGAGCTGATTTTCATCAGCGTGTTGACAATTTGCAACAAGAAATAACAGATTGCGCCGTCTGCAGCCGTTAGAACAACAAGAAAAACCATTATTCCCTTTTCCTCACAGAAGCGGCGGTTCGAGGAGATATCTTAGGCTATTCTTTGAAAGCAACGTTGTTGAATGAAAAAAAATGGCTTCACGTTCCCGTCGCCATAGGTCTACGTTCCATACTGTAAGATAATTGGATACTCGGTCGAGAAAAACTGCACAAGAAAAAAATATACCGGTATTTATTAATACCAGGTAGTAATAATAGTGGCTCGTACGATCAACTATTACTTGATAGTAGCACCCGTATCACACCTCCACGGAGCGCTCGTAGACGAGGAGGTCGAAGATCTCGTCGTATCTGGGCTTCAGAGTCCGCTTCTTGGTATCGGTCTTCATCACCTGTTCCCTGCCGAGCTTTATCTTCACGTAGGGGTCCGACTTGCCTGCAAAGCAAATTGTGGTGAAGGGAAGTAAAATTAAATAATCATCATGATTTAGTATCACAGCATCACATCAGTCATTCACTATTAATAGTATTTCCAATCATGAGTACTTCTAATATAACAGTCACGTCAACAGCTGTAAGCCCATCGCCAATGCACGTATTTTGCTGCAGCTTGCGATTGTTCGCAACATCGTTGGACGCGTTTGTTTTGTTTTTCGTGGTTTGCACTTTCTGATGTTTCCTCATGTTTTGTATATTATATTGACACTCACGTTAAACGCATTGTCAGATGGCAGATGAAATAGCACTGCCAAAAAAATAGTTCAAGAGTCGGCGACTTCTATTACTAGTCAGCCAATTCACAAGTGAAATAAACAAAAAAAAAAACTCACCGCCAATGTCAGCAGCGCGCAAGTTGTCGCAGCCCACCAACGTCAGCTGCAGCACCCCGGTTGGGACCGGGTTTTGTAAGGCCTGGCGGTGTTTGTGGATAGTGCGGGCAAGAAAAACGGGTCAGATAAAAAACGGCCAGAACCGGCATGGGGTGGAAGGCTGCTCGCCGCAATATAAGCAACAATGTTACGAAGCTATACAAACAGCATCGGGGTTTCACAGGGCCTGGGTGCGCTTGTCGGTAAAATTAGTCGGGCAGGCACGCGACGAGTCAGACAGAATCGGCCAGAGCCGGTATGTGGTGGAAGGTTTGCCGCAATATCAAGGGCACTTTATCAACACAAAATTACTTGGGGGGCGTAGACTAAAATTGGAAAACGCCTGAAGCGCCTGAAACCCGTGGTGGAGTTGAGCCTTACTAACCCGGTTCCACCAGAAGAACAATAGCCCTGCTGTTGTGAGATTCGATATACCCCCACTGTCAGGGAGGTATTCCCTGCTCATACACTCAAGGTGCAGGCCTTCGGAGGTTATTCGGGATGGCGTAGGAAGTAGACAACAGTGGCCCAGGTCAAGGGATAATGAGGAAAACGTGACAAGAAGGTGTTGACTACCGAGCAGTGGGGTTTGCCAGGCCCTGGATGCGTTTGTTGATAGGGCGAGCAAGAACGCGATGAGATGTTGAGAATCGGCCAGACTCAGCTTGCGGTGGAAGGTGTATCCGCAATGTAATAAAGAGCAATGTAACACAATGTAATCAAGAGGCCTGAGCCATTACTAATAACTCATAACGGCAAGTTAGGACCTAGATTATTCATCTGTCGACGATCTATCTGTAGACAATCTATCTGATCTGTCCGATGTATGGAAGGGCGGCAGCATAAATAACTCACGATAAGGTCCTGGCCGTCAAGAATGGGCGCCGGGAGCTTGGCGGCGTAACCCATCATAGCGGCAGCTTAGGATATATCTGTAGATGGCCCAGATGATCCAGATGATATATCTGTACATAATCTAGATGATCTATCTACAGGGAGACCATAAACAACTCACGAGGAGGTCCTGGCCGTCGAGGATGGGCACTGGGAGCTTGGCAGGGAACACCATGAGGTCCGTGATGATGTTCTTGATGAGATCGCTGACGGCGTGTCCCACGTTCATGTCACCGGGCCCGATGCTCATCACTTCCAGCTTGCCCAGAGAGAACTGAAAGTTTATGAAGGGCTTCTCCATGAAGGTCAGCACTACAGCCCCGAAGCAAGGGAACTGTTGCAGAATATACAGCAGTGCCGTCAACAAGAGTCATCAGTAGAGGAAGCGGAGGGAGCACCGCAGTCGTGAGATCACAAACCAAAAGCGGGATCGACTAAAATACATGGTCAACTCTACTACAAATATTGACAAAAAAAACCATCACTGCTATAATACCTTTCTACCATAGTATGACTGTCACTAGGAGCTCGCGCAGCAGGATAGTTGGAACTGTCGTCCACATGTGTGCGTTGCTGGAAAAGTTCCAAGTTTTTTTCCCATCGGAATTCGACCGTCAAGTTCGGCGGGCGCAACATCACTCTAAGGGTGTGGCAAATGCAGTGGAATCTCTCTCCCGCACCTACTCGTACCTGCAGGTACCTGGTACGCAATGAAAAATTACGACATCAGTGAAATCGAGGTGTTTGTTGAAAATCGTATTTCGCAAGCTGCGTGGAATAGTCATACTATTAGTAATAGCGATATTTCGATCACGCGCCCTATTACAGTCAGATTAACCGAAAAAAGGGGAGGAAGGGAAACTACGTCGCATTGGTGGGGTTTTGAAGGGAACAAAATGTGACAGATGTGGAACTCAGGGGAGGATCCATAAAACCGGTATATATATACTCCATGAATGCGATGCAGTTGGTCAGCAGATATCGACCTGGTATTCCAGGCCCTGTGACGGGGTCGCGCGGCTCACTTGATGCTGCGCATTCGGTGGGTTCAACTCGTGACTAAATATTACTTCGAAGCATGTAGTGTATTTTTCCTCTGTGGGGCTTTGATCACAAAAAAGTTAGACTGCACCCCGTTTGCAAGCAGTACTCGTGTCATACTATGTCATACTACGTCATAGTATGACAATACTGTACTACCAGCAAGTTAAGTGCCTTCCTTTGCCATTCCCCTCGCAACGTGGGTCCCGTTCCAACGGGGTTTGGTGTGCGTATGGCAGGCATGCATGCTGTGCTGCAATCAGCGCGACGACCGATGTCGATTGGTCTAGAAAACCAGCACGGCTACTGACCAGGAACGGTGCTGCTGCTACTACAGTAATAAAGAGGGCACCAGGTACACAATATTAATACTAGACGTTAGGGGCGCGTCAAGGTTTATTTTTTGCCTAAATCTGTTACACGTAGTTTGAATGCATGAGGCGGTCAGTCAAGAGGCCAAACCGCAGTCTCCTTAGCATCCAACATACCAGTGTTAATGTAGGAGGCGGTCAACCAAGAGGTCAACCCGCGGTCTCCTACTGTAGCACATGCCTGGTAGTAATAGTAGTACACTACTGCAGCATGCAATAACCCAGTATGACATGCTACAAATACTAATCATATCAGTACTTCGGGGTTGGCATATGTAATAATCAAAACCCACGATGTACCCAAGCAGCACATATATCCCTACCTGGTATGTAAGTTTTCCGTAAATAGTTTGATGTAGGCAGCGGTCAGTCAAGCCGTCAAACCAGCGGTATGCTAGTATATAATAAACTACTTTAAGCGTACGGGGGCGGTCAGTCAAGAGGTCAAACCAGCGGTCTCCTATTCATATTAAGAGCATACTGAAGTATAATACTACAGTTTTAGGGCATGGGGCCGGTCAGTCAAGAGGTCGAACCAGCGGTCTCCTAGCATATAATATACCATGAATAGTATAGGTCGGTCAGTCGAGACGTCAAACCACGGTCTCCGAGCATCACATATACTATTTGTAAATGTACGGGGCGGTCAGTCGAGGGGCCTGGTCAAACCCGTAGTCTTCTAGTCATGTACGGGGGGCGGTCAGTCAAGGCGTCAAACCCTCACCACTGGCACGAGCGGCGTTAGCTCGACCCTCATCCTCCCCGAGAAGCATATTTTGTTGAGCGTGATCAGCAAGGGTACGGGCTTCACCCCGGCCTCTACGACAAACTCGGCGTTGCCGGCCCAGCGTATGTCGATGTCGAGCACGACGGTGTCGTCCTTGGTTTGCAAAGCGCGAACACCCACGATCTGCGCAAAAAAAGGCGCATGGGCACAGCGAACGGTGCCAACATTTGGCAGCAAACGACCATCATGGTGCGTACGTTGCTTACATTATGCTAATCACTATTGATAGCACGGTGGATATATCGTACTGGTACGTATACCGGTCACTCCTGAGCATGGTGGATATATCGTACTGGTACGTATACCGGTCACCCATGAGCATGGTGGTTGCACTGGACACCCTGGATGCTGTGGAGACTGTTGGCTGTTCTGAGGGGGATTTCATACCAGGACAGAAAAAATAAGCGGTGTGGTTGGCGTTGAATATCGTACCGAAAGTTCCCATCCATCACATCGTACGCAATATAAGTTGTAATATAATTCTTCGATTTACACACTGAAGAAACAATGAATCAACTACCGAGAGCGCCCACGTGTCATAGCGTGGTTATTAATAGCATAGGCGCATTTCGGCGCGAGTCGACGAGGGAAGATAGGACTGAACTCTTCTCGCCAAAAGAAAGCCAGGGAGGCATATACCGTAGTGAGGAAGAGGGCTATGTTACCCAATGGTTGGTCTGACTTACACAAAAACTAATATAGGAGGGAGGAGCAACAAGGCCGAAGATTTTAGTACATGGAATGGAAAACAGATACCAGGTTTAAATAAATACATACCTGGTACATATTAACTACTACACCACTACTGCTGTAGGTGCCAGGTACCAGGTACTCGTGTATCGAACGCGTCCCGTCCCCTCCAATCCCTGGCATTCCGAGAGTTCACGAATAAACGAGGAAACACAGACTATGACTACTTGTGCCAGATCAGACCGAGAAAAAAGCCAGAATAGTAATATTTCAGGACGCACTTGAAAAGCATGGACGTTTGTTTTTATAACTACGCCTGCGTGGTTTCAGCATGCCCCCCCCCCCCGCCTCTGGGACGAAAAAGAAGGTGGCCTGTCGTGTTGCTCAATTTTCGAATACATCTTCTGGGCATCCCCATAATTTTCATGCTGGTTCATGTTATGTTGATACGAAACATCAAACCGGACGATTTTTTTCGGCGTGACGAATACGGAAATCGTATCGACTACATCACTATATGTACTAGAGGTGCCTAGTGGTGCCTAGTGGTGCCTAGTGGTGCCATGCAGCCAATCCACGACCGAGGGCAGAAATAACGAGCAGCCTCAGTAGCCTTCAGCTGTGGGCATGTTACTACAGTATGTCTTTCCTCGCGCCGGCGGCTGAAGAACGCCAAGCACGATTATGCGGATATACCTCCGCCATGCCATGTACCAGGTATCGATTAGATGTACTAGCATCATACGAAGTATGCCAACAAGCCCCTTTCTGCGAACCCGTTCAATCTTGGAAAGCAGCACACGCAGACCGCAGATAGAGCACACGTAAATGCCCAGTAGTGAGTGAGACCAGACACCGCACATATAACATGCTAAACGCAGCACGTAGAGCACGCACACAGCACATACACCACTCGAAGCGAACATAACACACACCACACATGCAGGGAACATCGCGGAAACAGCACACACAGCAAGCAGCAAACACCGCAAGAACAGCACAAACAGCACATGCATGCAGAGCATACAACCAATACAGCGTATGTATACGTATGTATCCAGTTTCAAGCATCATATTTCGAGACCCAGCGCACCTTGGGTGGGATGGTGCCGAGCGAAACCTTGCGGAAACCGAGAGCGCTAATCCCCGGGGGGCGGTAGCTGTCAAGGATCGGCTGGATCGTGGTGCCGAACAAGTCTTCCGTGGCGCTCGACGCTGACACCCACATCTGTATCGCATGACAGAGGCACACAGAGACAGCGCCAAGAGTGCAATGATACGGCGTGCGATATGCATTGTACAGCTTGTGGCGAGTATTTACGCCAGTCAGTAAACGGTTGCGGGTTCGATTTTCGTTTGGGCGAAAATATTGGTCGGTTCTTTTAATCGCTTTGTTCGGTATACGAGCTGGGCCAGCCAAAAAATAGATAAAAAACCATCGGCACGTCGTATCTCGTGAACTAGTGCGAATGTAGGACTTGAAATTTGGAGGCACTAACCCTGACACTACACTGCATGCGCAGAACAAAAAAAAAAGTATATTCAAATTGAGGTATTTCTATTTTTCGACTCGATCTCGACGAGATACTGGCGAAGACTCAAAAACACCAACTTTTCAACACAAAATTCGTAATAAAATCGCCGTTCCCGATCGACGCGAACATTGGTGGGACACCTCGCTGAAGACCTCACGGGAAGACCGATGTAAGTTCAAGTGCCCAGTTCGCCACTCATCAAGAGATATCGCCAGAACACATTTTCCCTCCATAACACAAGTAATCACGATCATTTTTTGTTCTTCTGCGGTGTCACGTCCAAGTTTGCGAGTTTCGACCTGAAAAAATAACCTCGTATTTGCACGACATATGCAAACAAACGGAAAGCGAGCCCTTTTTTTTTATAAGTTACGGTCGCTTTTATATTATTGCGAGTTTTTGGGCCGGCCTTGACCCTCGAACATAAACCAAATAAACCAAAAAGGGCCGGCTATGCATTCGTGGGTTGGGGCATGATCAACACCGTGTCGAAAAATCGCATCCAAACACGTAGTATTGAGCGGGGCGTTGACAATCAACTGATTTGTCAGCACCTTGGCTGGCCCAGCTCGTATACAGTAGTTGTTTGATATTGTGTGTTACTGTTGTTGGTGGTGTTGCGCGTTACCTGGTACTTCTTTTTCGTTGCTGCAGTTTCTTGTTTCTAAATTACCCCAGCGCCAAAAGCTGATATCAAGGCCAGGTATGAAAAAACATAAGTGGCCGTAAGACAGCCTGAAGCGTCCTTGAAAACAAAGACAAAAAGCCAAAAAAAAGAAAAAAAGGGACGACAACAACAACAACGAAGAGCGAAAAACAACAACAAAAGCAGAGACAAAAACACCTTCTCAAGAGTCTTGTTCATCCACTCGACGCGCTCTACTTCCGAGTCCGTGTACCAGGGAGGAAGGAACTTCGTCACGAGTTTAAGCACCTGTCCAGCAAAACATTGCAGCACCAACAAACGTTCGGAAACAAGTGGAGGAATCAGCCATACCTAAAGACTAATCCGAAACAGATTTTCATGAACATGCAGCTCCTGGGAGTACAGCACCAGGGTTCATCGGATGCAAAACTCAATACTTCCACGCAGCACGGTCTGTTATGACACGATATTTACGCTGGTACATACCTGGCAATATATATTAGAGCTACTGTATAGAGTCATGCTCAAAAGTTGCCGCACGGTCGAATATTGCAGTTCTGGCTGATATCTGCTCATGGGCCTTTGGGCGCCTCGAAAACAGAGGACCCAGCAGGAATTACGCTACCATTGGGACATCATGTCCCGCTTTAACCGAAACAGACATCACTCAAAAGACCCGCTGCCATACCCTTTTGCTGCATCAACGCATCGGTGGCTAGAAAAAAAACGGAAGTACCAGAAAACACTACCACATAACACCATCACATACCATGCCACCCCCCCTCCCCGCCTCGCACGCAATGTCTGCCTGGTCGGTGAAAACCCGACGTGCTCCTTCCGGGGACAGTAGGGATACGAGGGTCAATCTATGGTCGTGCGACTGCGGCCATGCGTGGCATGTGACCCCTCCCCTCCGTCACCACCACACCACGCCACAACACACCACAACACACCCCACCCCATCTCAGCCCAGCACTACAGGAAGGCTTTATGAGACCTGAGGGTCCTTCACGATGCCGAGGGCCAAAGCTTTGTCAGACGAGTCCTTTTTGTGCTGCAG
>JBBMHQ010058832.1:0-15665 GCA_037834295.1 Postelsia palmaeformis
TGGGATTTGAACTTGGGTACCAATACCAATGGTCTTTGAAGCTAACCACTGGTCTACCGGGGCGACCGGCTTTATATATATATATATATATATATATATATGTTGTCATATATTTAGCTCTAACCCTGTACGTACATGTATATATCTATCTAAAAATAGTGTACGACAGCAGTACGAAACACATCTATGTTTAAGGGCCTACCGTACTCACAAAAAACCTATATGCTTCGCTGTTTTTACCACCAACATTTGGTCCTATTCAATATGGTCCCCCGAAATAGCACGAAGAAAACAGGGAAGCTGGCCCACAGGCCGGATTTTTTACTTGAAGAGACTCCGTGCGTTCTTTCTACATATATGTAACGACTCCCGGATCTCTTGCTTTCCTGTTTATCTCAGCCTGCCTTTCGTATTGCTCGTTTCGTCGCTGTCAGTTAAGTTCTGTCCGGCGAGCTCTACGTAGTAGGAGTGTTATTATAGTCGAAATCCTAGCCGTTTGTTTATGCTGGTCGTGAGATAATGATAAAAAATGGTGCAGGTCACAGGGCGAGGGTTCTAAATCCTGACATATTTGCCTGTATATATGTGCCTTAGTGAGCCCCCCCTACGATGCTTGTCCGTGGTACCGGGTATGTCTGGTGGTACGTAGGCAGCGGACATTTTTCTTGGAGCTTCGTGCTGTTGACGTTCAATATAATTCAAATAGTACGAACAGTATGTTCTATGTGCGTCCACAAATCTAGTATATGCATACCGGTGCATACATACATGCTTACTGCACCCGGTGCTGCAATCGGCGTGACGGCATCTATGCCCTTCTTTGCACATACTGGTACACGCTGTGCACATTTTGATATTTATTTGTTGAATTTGGCATCTATCTACTACAGATACTACAGGAATATACTGCCAGATAGATGTCATAAGCGTAAAAATTACCTGCCATAGAGTATGCAAGTAAGTAAGTGTATTGACGACGTGTTTCCGGAGACCTTTCACAGAGAACAAACTTGTTTTTACTGTTTGGATGTCCACTTGTGCCAATGGATTTATTTTACCCTTCCTCGGGGTGGGGCAGGGGTCTGGGCTGTACTTAGCGACAGTGTTTCATCCGTACGCTGCGCACACAACGTACCTACCTCTTGGCCTGGCGTAAATTCCATCCTCGTCGGCAACGCTTCCCGGTACTGTAGTTTCTCCCGCTTACCTCCCTCGCGACCTGCCGACTGGTACCAGGTACTGGTATATATTACTTTGTAGCAGCACGTGTAAAATGAAAATTCCTGAAATATTTTATAATTTTCATCGCACTCACGAGGTACAAGTATACACGACAAATGACGCGTCTTACTGATCGATACGGCATTCGCCAGCAACATGGCATTCCCCCTTCCTCTGCAGTGGCAGCATTCTGGGTGATTTCTGAATCCATCACAGTACCGCACCGCATTTGGGGCTGTGTGTTCTCTTTGGGCCGTGGTTACACCGTTTGGTTCGACATCTGCCCACGAGCCCCCGGGCACCACTCTCGGCCTCCTTGACATGCTCATCGCATGCCGTCGGGACCCATGCGGCCACTGATGCCACTGATGATGCGGCGGCACCATCCCAAGGGTTCACCTACCCCCATTGACACACCACGGCCGGGTCCTCACCGTGGCATGCACACGAGACATTCAAGCATTCAAGTCACGTATAAGCTATACTCGTACAACAGTAGTGTCCGTTCTCACCCCCCACATTGATCCCTGAAAAACACTGGCGGGTGGGTGGGAAAACGAACATTCTCGTGTCGAACTTTTGATTAGGCGGCTCGGAAGTTCTTTGCGGTGATCGCCTGCTACTTAGTCGACGCTTCCCACCACAACCACCTAGGTAGGGGAGGCGCTCCCTACTGTAGGTACGTGTGTCGCTACGTATATAGTTACATGTCACACATACCGTACATGTAACCCACAGCATGACCCACACGCGTCTGATCGACCCCTTCTGTCCGTGCGCACAAAGGCCATGTTACCCTACACCGCAGTGCTCCCCATGGAAGTATCATACTTGACATACTTCGCCTTCTACGACAACGCATGCATTATTACTTGTTTACGAAAATCATAGCCAGATATGAGAGGTACCAGGTATTTATTTACTGCGCGCGTTGGAAGTGCTTTTTTCGCGGCGAGGCGGCACTACCATCGCTACGAGTACTCATCGGCTGGCATCAAACAAGGGTATTAGCTGTTTTCGGTGAGAGCCACTATATTCGTGCTACATAAACGTCCTAGCACCGTACAGCACGCGTCTATGACACCCCTCCCCGGATGAATTCCGAAAAATGATATTGTCGAATAACAAGGAGGGTGCAGACGCCAGGCGACGTGTGTTATGGCAATACACCGACGACTTATTGTGTCCAACACCCCAGCAATTTCGATGTGTATGTATGTGTGCATCCCATGATTGAGAGAAAAAAGGTTCAGAAAACCGTGCCATACATAGGTTGTGATGGGAGTATATTTATGTATTACTCACGGTCGTGAGGCAAGGTGGCGAGGCATTTCGCGTCCAGCTATTTGGGTCTAGTCTTCACTTGAAATCGTGTGGGTATAGATGGGGAAACAAGAGCACACGCACGTATGGACTTCAGGCATTTAACGTTTCAGTGTGGGAAAGGAATCGCTTGAAACAGATCGCTCTGTAAAGTGTGGCATAAAATGTTTAACCCCGCATCATTCATGTATGTGGCATTCCTTCTCATGTATTTTGTCCTTGGGTCGATCAGTAAGCGTGCGGACGCACGGAGTTTAAGGTTTAAAACACTCCGAGGTGCTACCGTAGTCAGTATGATACCGTAGTGCCGGCACATACGATGATATTGGTGCACCCACTTTTGCCTTCTGGGGCTGCTGACTCGATGAAGTCTGTGTCGCCTCCACACAAACTCTACACTGACTTTCAGACAGAACACTAAAATTCAACCTGATGGTCTATGAAATAGAGATGTTCTGTATGACATGATACCTGACGATTACTATACGGGAAACCATAACTAATAGGACCTACGGTACACACAAAAGCCTTTATATTTCGTTACTTTAACTAACAAAATTTGGTCCTGTTAACTATGGCCCCCCGTAATAATAGCACATACGTAAACTGACGCTGTAATGGTGTTCCAACGATACTTTGTACCTATAGAGAGTTCCTCGACGTCCCTGAGGAGCACAGGCAGTCAGACATGTGCTGGATAGACGATGCAACCCCTATCGTGGTGCTTGTTGTTGACACGTGTCGTGCAGTAATCCTGACCTGGTAAGGTTTTCCCCGATGCGGGTCAAGTTATAGCCACACCTAAATACCGAGATTCGTGCGCCCCCTTATCAACAGCAGTTATTGTAGTCAGTCGACGGTGGAGCCGTGAACTGCAGCTACCACGTGAGACACGCGTACGGGTCATACAGGTCTCTCCACGCATACGCTAAGCTGCACTTTGAAAACAACCGTTACCGCAGCAATCGGGGCTTCTTCTTGTGTGTTCCCCGGTGCTGTGCAATCGTCGTCTGCCAACGACGCCTTTTGCACCTCGAGTTTCGAACAAATGATTGTGTCGTCCGACGCTTGACAATATGTGGTATGTAGCGCATGTTCCAAAAATCGTGTCACGCACGCACATCAGAGATGGCCGAATATCTCGTTTTCGACACCTCGCGTCGAATCGTTCAACTTATCTTCTTTTCCGAGGGCCCCTACCCTCTATGTCTCAACAAAAGCTATGAAAAAATTAACACAGGGAGCGGCAGAGCGCCCCTCCCCACTTGATGAAAAGCCTATCATAAACGTATCAATAGTTCTACAAAACTAAATGCCAGGGACAGTATAGACCCCTCCCCGGGACGTATCGGCTACCGCAGCTGTGCAGCTGCGTAGTAGTGACTGCAGCAGTCACTGCTGAAACGTGGTAGAGGGGCTAAGAGCACGAAGGTGAGCCAGAAGCCCCCCGGAAGCCGTGGGATCGGCAGCGCCGACTGGGTAAACGCAGCAGTACGATAAACAAATCAAGATTGATAGACGCCAAGAGCCCTCCAATAATGCGTACCTACCCTTGCAGCTACAGTAGGTTCCATGCATATCGATAGACCGCAGGAATGCTCCACTGCGTATACCCTGGCAGTAAGACTTCATCAGGGAAACCAACCGCTGATCACACCTGGTGCCCTCGACACCTCGCCCACCTACCTGCTTCTGTGCATGTCCTGTGCGCCACAGTCGAAAAAGAAATACGAACCTGGACGCTCACATGTTACGCCATGGAAGGTGTGGCTAAGCCGTGGAACAATGATGAGACTGCGCTAAAGTATCAATACACTCCGGCAATCTCATGCCCGTGCGATATACAACCGAGAGACGAAGCATAATAATGTCAGGTTTAATAAGCGTCGTACGAGGGATGCTGATGCGGTGTTACATTATTTGACTTGATGTGTAGGCGATATATGCCTCTCCTCCACTCTGTCGCATAAATTGTACAAACACGATACATGCCACAAACAGAGACACGAAAAGGAACGAGGGAAACATTTTTTTTTATCGGCCTCTCCGAGGGGAGGCGCAGTCACCTATTGACAGTCACAATAGGTGTATGATACCCGAATCCCTATATACTGGAGCTTTCCTCGTCCACATGTAGTGCGAGATGTTATCGAGGAAATACATAGGACGTACGATGCACTAAAAAACCTGGAACTTTTTTTTAACTTCTACTTGAAAGTAACAATATTTGGTCCTATATATCCACTATGGTCCACCGTAACATTAATATCATCTATCGACGAACGTGCGAAAATCGGATATCTTACGAAAAAGATACAAGATACATTTCTTCAGATTTGAAAAACATCAAACCGTGGGCTTTAGGCCGGTAGAACCAATGCACGGATGCTGGTTTGAGATCATTCGAGTGGTTATTCATCGATTAGAAAAAAAACGTTTTTTGTTTGCCAAGTTCACGAACCGCATCGAAAAAACGGAGAACGTTCACTTGGAAGTATTGATGAGAGGTTTTGGTATCCCCTCAACACATGGAAGATACAAACGGTGATCTGACAACGGAGCACACATAGAGCGGCCCTTTTGTTGATCCCCCGCTCCACCGGTGCTTATCGAGATCGAGCTGGGTTATGAGCCGAAATATGCATACCAATTATTATTATTATTATTCTTCGCATTTGACACGGGTATACGGTTATGTATACACCTACCTGGTATCGTATGTACTATAAGTCTATGTCTTCGCTTTACCAGCTTACATTTTTTTGTTTGCATATTTCCGTTAATTCACGAGCTATGACCGAAAAATGCCAAGAATAAAGGCTAGTCGCCGGAATTCATGTTCTTCTCATGTTCCGATAAAACCCACATTCGGCTTTGAAACGGAAAATCCACAGATCCCCCCACCAAAATACGGAATCAATTCCAAGTTTTCCGTCACTCCCATTAATTTCCAGTTTCACAGCCATATTTCCCCCTCCCAGGTACAGCGTATCATTGATATCCCTACCTTCGTATCAAGTACAAGCTAAGAGCGTCACCTATACTATGAGTGCTATACAGGGGACTGGTATGCACGTGCATACGCCCGTTCAGGGCTCTAGTACATACATATAATTCGAAGAATATTTTAATGAGAATCGACCCCGTTTCTCATGCCAAAGTTCAGCCCGGAATCCGATGACCGGTTCTGAACAAACAACGAATTTCAACCCCGTCGACCCCACCGAGCTACAATAGGTACAACAGACCGTCCCCGGTCTGGGTCGGAGCTTCGTGGGAAGCTACAATGAGGTTCGCGGGGAGCCCCAGCGTCTAGTATAGTACTGGACTACATCAGTACGCCCCCCCCAACAAGATGCGGCCTACATTAATTTATTGTGGACATGAGCGCCTCAGGACTTCACTGTGGAATCATACATGAAGAACGCTGTGCACAGGCTAATTAATGTATATGGTGGCAGGATCTTGTGTAGCCCGTACACCGCCGAGTGCGGTTTCTTAGTTCTCAGTGTTGTCGTTTTTGAGTTTAGCGCACCCGCACACGAACGTGAGGCTGGTGTTCTTGTTCTTGTTCTTGATATCATTGAGTTTTATCGTGATCGTGTTCCTGTAATGTACCTGGTACACTGCTGTATCGGTAGTCATTTCGTGTCGCATCTGCGAGTGCAATATTCATGACGTTGATTTTTGTCATATCTGGCATATCATACTGGGGATAATACACGGCTTTGGAATTCGTGTGCAAGCCGCGAGCAAGCCTCATCGCCTCGTGCGCGCTGGGTTTCCAACCGCGGAGATTGTGTATGTTGTGAAAAGCTTGGTGAAGGTGCTCCCTTGGTTGGAGAGGCACCGGAGGCATTCGCTGGATCAGATACCCAATGAATAAGAAAGTTTCAACAATGGGCGAACGCTGCCACCGTGAGCAAGACTTACTCGCTCCGGAAATGTACCTGATGTGTGCGAGGTTGTGTGAGGTACGAATCCAGGGAAAAGCACACCGAGGTAAGCAACATGGCGTAGTCGATCCAGGTACCGCGTGAGAGTGGAACTCACCATGTTGTGGCGCAACAGCGGTAAGGACAAAACAATGACGTGTGATGTATACATGAAAGGCCGATTCAGATATCAACCCACCGCTACTCCGCGTATGCTTGCAAGAGGTGAGGGGCGGAGACAGGGGGCTTGCTAGAATAACCAAAGGCCGCAACAGCGACACAGACACAGTACTAGCAAGGGTTTTACGGCATGATGTGCGGGTCCCACCCGGCAACATGAGCCAGACCTATGTATGGCATCGTATCGCGAATAATTTTTCTGTACGAGGGGAAAACTACTATATTTCCTTCACCTACGAGTGTCTGCTGGGCGCGGTACCTATCCCATAGGCGATCCACGGCAACATTTTGGTGTGTACACCTAGACCATCTGACTGTTCGTCGCATCAAGCCTGTGCACTCTCTCTACATCAGGTTTGCTACTGAGGTTTTGGGCACCCCACTTCTCGGACAAGGGGCCTTAGAAGCATTCGGCGCTTCTCCCTAACGTAGGCCGCTTGCACCCCCAATCACCCTTGTGTGTAATAGGCAAACCTATTAGCTCTTCAAGCTTCCTCCAGGCGCTTTTGCGAGGGTGGGAAAGCATTTTTTATCCGAGGGGTTAACAGTGAATGCCTCCACAGCAAATGGGGGGAAGCAGGGATACGATGACGCTTACCCACAAAGACATGCTTCAAGTTGTGCAGATTACTGTGCAATATAGACCATAAAGTACGGGCTCTCAGGAATATGCAGTGCTATATTTACGTACGGTAGAACTACGCGCCGAAACAACCACAGGAATATGTCCGGGTAACCACGTACGAGCTACGCAACAGGACCGACGGGTGCTAGGCTAGACGGGTATCGCACGCATCGCAACACCTGTTTTCTCCAGATGACTTCACCAAGACTTTATCCTCGCTTGCAGACGACCTTGATCCCGCTGTAGGATGAAAACCACCGCGAAACCAGCCTCGCGTCAGCTGCACAGAGTGCGTTTTACAACAAAAATTATACTGCTGTAGTATTCTCACAGCGCCCTCGGAAACCCACCACCTTGAGAGGTCGAAAGAAGCAATCGCAAATGATTTTAATGCACGACACTGTAAACCCTTGAAACCTCACAGCCCCAACAGTTCATCACTCCCGGTCCCACTTCTGGTTCAGGGTTTCAAAACGTGCATCAGACCTCGCCATGACTTGACCTTGACCACTCTCAATCTCGCTTCGTGTTGGGGAATTCAAAGCCAGCGAAATCTCAAACCCCCAGGAGTCGAGAAACCTCAACGCCGCTGCGTGTCCAGGGTTAATTACAGCCCACACCCCCTCGATTTGAGACTCCAAAACATATTTAAAGACGGAGATCCTCAATCAAGACGCTGTTCAAAACCTTGCACAATACTTAGATAGACAGTCGATTCCTACTATAATTCCTACTTTTGTGTTCAGGGTTTCACAACGCACAACACGCCCCCTGCCCCCCTCCCTGAGAGTAGATTGCCTTCAATCCCACTTCGTGTTCAGAGTTTCACTGGTCTGCCGGCGGAAAACGGCGACCGCTTGCTCGTACAGCGCCAAGTCTGCCGCCAATGCTGTTTTGAGCTGCGGGCTTGCGTAGGCCCAGTCGAGCAGCGCCTGCCGTTCTTCGGAATGCGCTGCTTTGTTGGACGCCAAGGAAGCATTCCAGTGCTGTACGGGGCTCATTACCTTCGCCTCAAAAAGCTGCATAGACAAATCCCACTCTTCGAGGGCAGGGAAACAGGGTGGAAACAGGACAGTGGTGCACACAGATCGGATGAAGGATATGTTAGAAACCCCTCTATTTCCTATTGGACCCGACGAAGCACAAGTCGACCAATGGCCATTCGAGGAGTTTTCGTGTATTTGGAAAGATTTTGTAAAAAACAAAAACGGAAAGCGACCGCGGGTCAGTTGCCGCTTTGCATGCACCAGACACGCGGTGTCTAGTAGTAGTCGTGGTGGGCCCGGACCAAAGTTCTATTCCATTAGCGACAGGCCTATTCAAAACGATGTCTGATATCCAATGTTCAACCAGCTCTAAATCGGATCGGGTTGGATTGCACAAGGCTCCGATGCCGGTACGATATGCGATATTCGAGGTGGCCAAGCAGAAACACCGGTCATACTAGATTTGCCAGGTAGAAGGCACACGCCGTGTCCTTCTGACAGGTGACATCGAATCGTTCGTTTTCGACAATCCCAAGTGGGGGGAAGGGGGGGTGGGGTAGAGCGACGACCCTCCCCGCCCTTTAGAAAAATGGTTTTTGATCGGGTATCGGAAAATAAAATCTTCATTTGGTCAAAACTAATCATACGTGACTGATTGGGGCGTCCGAGACGATGACCAGCACTGCGGCTGTAATACGCGGCAAGGTTGATTGGTTGATTGTGGTCCAATATATGAATGCCTCGTAGATTTGTGGTTTTGAAGCCTCGCTACGGTAGATGCGGCATTTTAGGCATAACATGCTGCAAATGCACTACAGTGGAGGTGTCGTTTGTTGGCAAGCACGGCAGCACGCGGAAGGTGCACGCTGTATCCCGAACAAATAGGACCGACGACAGGCTTGGGGGACACCACCGACATGAAATAAAGGGAGTCAAACATAATTCCAGCGGCGAGCGCTACATTGAATCCTGCAGTATATTTCACACCTCGATATACATTCCTCTATAAGGTCAACATTGACCCCTTTTGGGCCGCCGTCCCATTCTGGAGACAAGTTAGTTATCCTTTATTCCGTCACCACTTGGTTTGTCCCTGAAGGGACTTAAAAGGGGACTGACTGCAGTATATACGAAGAGTGGTGACGTATGGTGTCTCAATAATAGTTTAAAGCTTGATCAGACTGTTGAACAGGTGTTTCTCGCTGTAAGACAAAACAATCAATGGGTGCCTCTCCTCCAGCTCCGGGTAAACCGGGAAATGGCGTTCGACGCGATACCAGCAGCGTGAATCTCACGGCTCGCAGGGCCGAACATGATAACAGGGGTCCCGAACATACCTTCCAAAATCCCAACCGCTGTGTAGGTCGATAAAAGTTCCTGGGTGTGAACATGCCAAGGAGCAAGGCAGTGCAATGAAGCAAGAGGGGCATTCGATTGGTAGCAAGGTGAGGAGCGAAAAAGCGACGATACCACGATCGGGATTGGTAGGCGATATGTTTCTACATTCATCCGGTGTTTGGGTGACGCACTAGTAGTATAGAGTTCACCAAGCGAGGAGCATACTGACCTGTACGTGCTATTATACTCCTCTATACCTTAGCATGCATCCACTAAGCACAAAGATACAGAGAAACGTGATGGCTTGAAATGAAAGTTTTGAAAGGGATCCCCGTACCATAGCCTCGGCCTGGCTGAGGTGCTGAATACAGGAGTTTAGGCTGACTCCAAGGGTGGCCGTTTAGGTCCTCGAATATGATTTTTTGAGCTCAAAGATTTCCCACTTCCCACTGAAAGGGTCCTTGAATCATTCTCGCGAATGACTCAGCCATTCAAACCAGCTAAACCATTGCAAACGAACCAGCCATCGGAAGTTACCCAACCATTCTAAATCACTCAACTATTGCGTCTGACGCATCTGACGCAACGGGCTCAATTACTGGAGCTGTCTCAATTATTGCAAATGAATCAACCATTGCAGTTTAAGCCAATCATTCATTGTAAGCGAACCACCTATTTCCACTGGCCCAACCGTAGCACACGACCTGTACATTGCATCTGGATCAACCATCGCGAACCATTCAATTCCTACAACAGCTGATCCAACTCCTGTACCTGCCTGAACCACTGCAAATGACCTGTCGTTGCTAGAGAATCAACCGTTCATTGGAACTGACTCCACCGTCGCGACGGGTGAATTACTCCGCGTGACACCTTTAAACTGTGGCGCTGGCTCTGCTCCGCTGAGTGCTACACCCACAGGCTGGCCACTACGGAATGACGTACGGAGCCCTGTGTTGACTTCATCTACCTCCGTCTTTTGTACTCACAAAACCCATATTTCGTCGCGCCTCGTTAATAATTCGCACCCGGCGAACATTGAACATGATACTTTGTTCGCAGCCTGCACTACCGCAGCAAGCAGCGGCAGTACCCCACGGGACTTTCAAAGAAACACAAAAAGGTCTAGCTGCATAGCATCGATATTTTCGGGGAAAATCATCGTTGGGCAGATAACGATCTGCGTCATTTCGATCCTAACTAACCGCCATGAGAGGTTGTGTAGAACCTGCATAGTACAAATCCGACCCACAGGAACCACGCCGTACACTATGCAGGATACTTATCTTCCTGGCGGCAAGGTGAGCTAGATCACACAGATCATACAGTCTGGATCATGAATCTATCTGTCTATCTTTCTACCCTTAAGTAGGAATTGATCGTCTGTCCGGGGTTGCGCAGGCATTTTGGGTGTGATGCGCATACTGTGCTCGAACTAAAGGGTGCTACGGGGTGCGAAGCGTTGAGGGAGTGTTCTGCTACATACAGTATCTGACGGTTTTCGCACCCACCGAATTTGCTGCCTGGGAATTTCTTTATTGATAGTAAATACTGATTAGATGCTGCTGTAGGTGTTTAGTAATTTCACGGTACTATACACTATTTCGTATTCCCCTCGCCTTGAACTATTTTCACAGTAAAAATCGATTGTTGTAGCTCCTCAAGCAAGAGTCTTCAAACCGTTATACTGCGTATACTGCGTAGGTGCAACAAACACCCCGTCCTTGCCTAGCGGTACAGACACTACTGATATGTTTGGCATCCGCCAATACGTGGCGCTTTTTTCAACAAGGTCATCCACATACGAAAAGGAGCCCATAATTCAATGACGTCAGACACACCTCGAAGATATTACTACAACCAGACCTGAAAATTTAACAAACCTAGACTGTATCCGCCATATGTGCACGACGCACCTTAATACTTTCCATGAGCTGCCAGCCCTCGACCGTGTCGATATTCCTCGGCCAGTGGTGAGGATCACGCTGAGAGTCCGGTTTTAATACGGCGAGGGCGACGAGTAGGGGTTTCGGGAGATGTCACTTCCACTGCAGACGAAGCGTTGTACGGTACGAATACATAAAAACACATCAAACGACATGTGCTAATAATTTTGGGACTTACGAACTGCAGGCTAGCATATTTTCGTTTTTGAGAACCTACCCGCAGGGTGTCAGTATGGTTCTCTGCGAGGAATGCCAATATGAATCCTACCCAATAGCCTTCAAGATACTACAACTGTATGGTCAACGCTGACACCACCCTCGAGCGCGGGCCCCTATTAATACCAAAATAGGAGACTCTTGATGGCTCCCGTGTCTGCCGTTGGGTGCTGTAGGGGAAGACATTACGGGTCGAACGGGTTTCGACTGGTAGAGCCTGTCAACCGAGGAGCATCTCAAACATCGTACGATTTATACTGTAGTACTTCCATTGTGCGTATTGATGTAGGCCTGAGCAAATGAGGTCTTTTTTTGAAGTGTGGACAGCCGTGTTAGGCAGAGACATATCAGAGATCGCCTCGAGTGAAGGACGTCAGAAAACTGGAGCCGCTACCCCCACCGTTTACCGAAGTATGTGTCGCTGCAAGAGTGGGGTTGCGCTTTCGCCTTCGCGATCGACAGCGGAAGGCAGTTGGTAAAACACGATGATGCCAAAGGTCATGCCACGTCGTCAGGGTGGGGCAGGTGTTTCTGCTTTCTTCGCTCGTCCGGAGCGTGACATCACAGACGTTCATTCTCGCAACTTGAACCCCGACGAACATTGATTTGCTCGCTCGTCAGAAATATTACTTCATCGCCGTTCATTCGCGAAACCCAACCCCGATCAACATTTACATGCTCGGGTTTCGAAGCGAACGAACTAACACCAGTAAAAGTGTTGTGCTGTGACAAAGATTTCCACGCTTACTCAAGGAGCTTGATTTCAGGATATTTCGAGCCAAGCGGTTATACGCTTGCCGTGGGACGAGCCTGCCACTTCGATGGATATAGACGAGCGGTGGTCATTCTGAAGGCTACGCGTGGTAAACTGTTGCCATACTGCAACCGCGGCATGTCTAGAGGGTCGATTATGCATTGAAACTACTGCGAATAGAGCTCGAAAAGTACGGGCATGACCTTGAAACAAATTATGCAGCGTGGTCGAATGTGTGTGTGTCGATGGAGTCAATGTCGTTCGCACAAAAGTAAAATCGGGAAACCGCGAAAGCGAACGCGGTGTTGTCCCACATTTCATCGTCTTATTGTTGTGTCAGAAGTTAAGACACTCACCACTCCATTTGCCCGTCTGTACGAGCTATTTGCAGTGAATACAGATCCAGTACTGCCGATTGGCCTATAACTAAGCTGAATTGGACACAAAGTTACTGCCTGTGGGGTGACCACTGAGCTCACCCCTCCCGGGGCCGCAGAGGTGAGAGCGGACGACTAAAATCTGGAAGCCACAGAAACGATCCCTGCGCAATTAAAAAGTGGTACAAGGGTTGGCGTTCGCGCCATCACGCTATCATGCAAGAGGCCGTACATCGCGGGGCGAAGCATGATCTTACCGATGTCGCCCAGTGCCCACGCTGCTGTTAGACGTTCGATAGCGCTATATATCTCGTTGTTTTCGGCCGTCGACTCTGGGCCCCAAAAGGGGCGAGTGCGGCATTTTCACGAGTCAGTTCACAGCATGTAGTTCGAAACAACTGCACATATGCGTCACTACATTACCACTCGTTGTGACCCACACAGCCACCCACCACAAGTTCAGGCCTGCAGAGTTCGAAGCGAGGATCGCACAAGAAGGAGTGCATCATGAGGTGGTACGCCGAGTTGCCCCATACCAACTTCGCGAACTCCAGTAGCCGCTCCTCGAGAGGTGCCGCCTGGTCTTCTGCATTTCCGCACCACTGATACGAACGGATCAAGCCAAAGCAAAAGACGGTGCAGCAGTGGTAGCAGCAGTAGGATCGGTTAGGGCTGAACTAAACGTTGCACCAGAAGAGCTTGTACTGAGTATTACTTGCCTTCGTGTGCTTGGACTCGTTTCGACGGAGGTATCATTGAGTCCGAACAGGAAGGACATACGCCGCAGACACAAGTTACAATAGAGGAGGCATTTTTTCGCTGAGAATATATTTCTGACTGGCGGGGTTGCTCCTAAGGGGCCCTGACAGCAATGACGAAATACTCAGGAAGGCATGCCTTGTCGCCGAAATATCACGTTTCGTTTCTGAATATATTTCGACAAACATTCAAGCTGAGCCATGACACCCATTAGTTTCGAGAGTAGGCCAGGTTTCGGGTGGCGTATGCAGTTCAGACAATATATCTGTTATCAACAGGTGCACCCACACCTGTGCTGTGGCATGGCTGTCAGTTGTTTTGCACAAGATGAATATTCTACATGTTTTACTTGTGCCATGGGAATGTTTATCATCGCTCGCGCTTCGACGTCTTTTTCTAAATGTCGACTCTCGGGTGAGAAGTAACGTAGATGTTCTCAAGTAGGGAGCCCCGAGCAACATTAGTGCCTTGTTTACCGTGGCATGCGAATATATGGACGATAGTATCGTTCGCAGCAATAAAATAGGCATTACGTCGTCAGCTTGCGCCGAATCCGCACAAAGTTCTTCAGCATCCTCTCCTCTACACCACCTGTAGCATGTCACTGTGTGTCAGGTACCTTTTGCGGTACATTTCTCAACACGTCGGGTACCTTTTGTAGTCACATCATATCCAGCGCGATTGATACCTTTTTTTGGTACATCGTCGAACACGCGATGTGCCGTTTGCGATGTATGAATATCCAGCACACTTGATACACATTTTGCGGTCTGTCGCCGAACACGTTGAATACCTTTTCCCAACCTGTTTTGGTACTTTTTTGGGTATGAGGTGCTTGATCGCCCTGTTGTCAGGGCAAGAATAGGGTGCCTGTCGATGCTGTGTAGCTTTTTTGGTTTACTGTATCGCCCAGCGCGTTGCTCTACCTGTGCCGTGCACTTCCCAACATGTTTTGTGCCTTTTGAGGTCTAGAGTCCTTGATCTTCTTGCTGTGGTGGGAAGCGCAAAAATGGACGGGCCTGCCAATATTTAATATGGCGGTATGTATACTTTCATGCCTATGCTGTGTTGCTCAACACGTTTGGTATCTTGTCCGGCCTGTGTGCTTGAGACAATGTGTAAACCTTACCGTGTTCTTGCATCGCACCTTTTTTGGTCTGTGGTCCTTGATCACCTTGTTGTCGGGGCAAAAGTAGAAAGCGGACACCACCCTGTCGATAGGGTCCCTTACCATCGTGAAGTAGTCGCAATCCCTACCAGCATCCTCCAGAGGCAGCCTACGTCGCCATGAGTTACAAAGGCATTCACACGCAAAAATCAGCAGCTTGACCAGGCTTGGAGTCAATGTTGGTCGACACGCCGGGGTTGCACGTATGGTTCAAACACGGTGGCAACCGATTCGTGCTGCGATTAATGGGTACATATAACGGTTTTGGCCACGCGCACAATACTGACAGAGGACATGGCCGATGCACAAGGCCTTGGGTAGGTACAGTATCTATATCACATCATATTTGCTGGAAAATTGACCGTCATTTCCACAGGTATGAGAAGCTCCTCAAATTAGTAGTTCCGTTGGTGCGGCGTGTTTGGGGTCAAACGTGCAGCCCCCGGACCACGGCATCACGGTTTCATGGGTCAGCAGCTATTGTGACGCATATTACGATAAGAGCGCGCGTCTACTGCATTCCGGGGGCTGGTTACTTGACGAGCTCTACTCTACACCCCACCCAAAATCGCTGCAGATTTTTTATCAGACTCGTCGATCTCTGTAGGGGGATTCCGACAGACCAGATTGCGTACTGTAGTTCCTCTGGTCAGAAACGTAATGAGTCTCAAGGGTTCACCCCCTTCTGTGGAGCAATGCCGTGGTAGAAATGGTAGGAACGCCCTGTTTCCCTAGGTCTCGTTCCACATGGTTGAGTAGCCCATTATCACACCCTCAACGAGGTTTTGAAGGCGCCTGTTTGCGCCACTTGACCAACATTCGTATGTCTACTCTACT
>JBBMHQ010058843.1:0-15662 GCA_037834295.1 Postelsia palmaeformis
ATCGCCACCAGCCTCGCACGCGATATGAAGAGGAAACAACCCGTCCATGCAAAAGGCATCTGGCGGAGCCCCCCCCTGTAGCAGAGAGCGGACGATTTCTGCCGAGTCGGGGTTGGAGGTCATGGCGGCTATGACCGACAACGGTGGGCGGTCCTCGGGTGTCCGCACAGTTGGGTCCGCTCCCGCCTTCAGCAACTGCATTCATCGTAGCGCCGCGAAGAAATGAGACCAGCGCGTGTTAGAGTCCGGTGTGAGGCCCATTGTGGTTGAAATAGGTTTTAGGCTGAACTGATTTAATTCAGATTGTTTTTATTTGTTTTCGTTCCTGGTTTCCGGGGTACGTTACCTGACAGAGGGCTCCTAAGCCTTGATTGTTTGCCCTCTATTACGAGCTTGATCTAGGAAAAACGAAGTGTTTTTCTTGTTTTTCTTGACGAAATACAAAACAGAAATCAGGGAAATTCTCTTCGATTAGAACGGCCTTAATAGAAGACGAAACCAACCACATGCATGCAGAATGGAAGAGAAAATCCAGGTGTGCACAGCTACTGTGCCCCTTCCGTTGAATTTTAGTTGATGAAGACGGCGGTGGATAGCCTAGCGATTCCGTTTTATCAGGTTGCGTGCAGTTTATTAAAAAATATATTTCAAGTACGGGGTTTAGCCATCCCAGAAAAAGCTCGCATTACACCCAATCCCATTGCGTTCGCATGTTACCTCGTGCACCATTTCGTGGAGGGAACAGCGAACGACAACACAACACCCATTGCATGACGGCTAAGTTCCTTGGCAAATCAGCTGGTGCGCGGAGTCACAAGTATTGCTCGCATGGGTGACGAGCTTACTGCCTGTCGTAATTGTGTGTGGTGTCGATATCGTCTCCTCGATAAAAGCAATACTCTATTTCACCCCTCTGCTGCAAATACATAACGTCTCCCGAAAACACGATCACAGGGGGGGCTACGACTAAAGAAAGCTCGATTTTACAGAAAGGGTTGTGGCAAAAATCAAGTATACCTTATGCATTTGGGTCGAATTAAAGAACACGCTAAAACCAAGTAAAAAACGCACGCCACGAGCGATGTTGTCTATGAAAATCCATATTTTTATTAATACGCTTGAACATGTGGCCTCCAAAATCTGAATCGTTTTGTTTTCTTTAGGGTATAGGTATCACGGCCTCCACTTAGACCTGCAGAGAGCCACCAGGCTTCGTTTGTTCTGCCACGGCGGGAACGCCAAGAGTATTTATTATGGACCCCCCCCTCTGTTGACATTTTTGAACATTCTCGACCATTCTCGCGGAACCACCTACTCGGCACGGAGCTATCTTGCCGTACCAAATCTTAGACCACCTCGACGCGGGTGGTGCATAAATGCCGTGTGTGTCCGTAGTGCTGTGGTAGGACTCCTGTGACTATAGAAAACAACAGAGTACACATCACAGCATCTGAAGCACATCGTACACGCCATAAAGGAAGAAGTGATAAGCGTATGTAGGTATGTATGTATGTATAAATACGTACGTACGTACGAGTACAGAGTTTACACACAAGAATTTCAACCGAGGGACCGCAGATATGTTATCAGAAAAAACGCAGTGTACGATTGGTTCAGAGTTAGCCAAAATCAGTTCAAAACTGGAAAGAGTAGAAAAAGTCATGTATACCTTGGCCTTTCCGAGCCAAACTGAGAGACGATGTCAGCCTGGCCAATAGCAGGGCTCCTGGTGTGTGTTTAGTACTTGATTTTAATGTGTGACTGATTTTGGCCGAAAAGTGGCCAGGTATTCGTACCTGATTTTGGCCATTACCCTAAGAGAAGTGTTGATTCAAGTATCATATCTTATAAACACTCGTACAAGATATATATATATATATATATATATATATATTTCCACCTACTAAAGTATAACTCTAGACTACAGCTCCAAATGTGTTCAGTAGCACTCACCACATCGACCATGTCCTTGTCTCGCCTCATAACGGCCACTATGAGCGGTGTCGTGCCAAGTTTGCACCTCAGGTCGATCTGTCTCTTCCTAAGTCGAGGGAGAAGGGCTTTAGCCGCATCTAGGTGACCCCATTCTACTGCAACATGGAGCGGAGATGCCCCTCTCGAATTATAGCAGTGCCCAGGGAGAGCGCCAGCACCGAGTAAGAGCTGCACCATTTCAACGTTTCCGCGTGAGCATGCCGTGTGAAGGAGGGTGGCGCCCTTCCCCCCCCCGACTCCAGGCGATGCTCCGGCACGAATCAGAATGCGTGCGATATCGAGGTGCCCTTTCTCGCAAGCCAAACGAAGCGGAGATTTTCCTTGGTGGTTTTCCGCGTCCACCGGAGCCCCGTGGTTAAGCAAGAACTCGACTACCTCCACACCAGATTTACTCATAGATACGTGGAGGGGCGTGGATTCCTTCCTGTTGCCGGCGTCACAGATGCCGGGAGGCTTTGCTTGCGGTCCAGCTTCTGCAGACGCCACTTCATCGTGGTCTAAGGACAGTATCGCCACGTGCAAAGGAGTGCAGCCGTTGCTTTCCCCACAAGCTGTCGGGGCGCCGTGCGCTAGCAACGCGTCGATTGTTGCGAGGGAGAGTAGTCCGTGGAAATCGCAGGCAATATGGAGGGCTGTTTTTCCTTCGTCGTTGGCCCGTCCGACGTTTGCTCCTGCCGCCAAAAGAGCCATCACGATGTCGTGATGAGCATATAAAACAGCTATATGCAATGGCGTAGCGCCTCTTTTGTCGATAGCTTGGGGCCTAGCTCCGCATGCAAGAAGTGCCTGCGCCACTTCAATGTTGCCGATTGACGCAGCAATATGGAGAGGACTTTCGCCAAGATCATTGCTGCTGTTCACGCAGTTACTGCAAGGTGCAGATACCTTGGCTTCGTGCTCAGCTGACCGGAGGTCTTCAAGCTGGGTCGCTCTTTTGTTCTTGCTCTTCCGCAAAGCTCTCGCGCGTCGCTTACCGGACGACGGTAATGGCTTCGCATTCGACTTCCCGCACGACGCTTGTGTCGGTGGAGGTGGATCGCTCTTGCCTACTGCTCGTGTGACATGCACGCCATGCCAGAGGAGCACCTTTACTGCATCAAGAAGGTCTAGTGCAACTGCAACGTGCAGAGCCGTTGCCCTACGCTTGTTGCGTGCGCGGGCATCTGCTCCATTTTTCAGAAGCGTTTTCATGGCGCGCGTATCTCCTCGCTGGACTGCATGGTGGAGAGCGGTCATCCCCTCGTCAGTCTTAGCATCGATATCAACGCGATCATCTGCCTTCAGCAGAGCCTCTAGCACGTCCACTTTTCCGTCAATGACGGCGCAGTGAAGGGGCGTGTAGTTCCACCTGTTGCGAACATTGCTGCGGGCGCCGAATTTCGTCAGCCATTCCACGGAGTCGGCATCAGACGCGATGTGCAAAATAGTGTTATCGTTAGAGTACTTCTTCGACACACACGCTCCTCGGCTCAGCAGCATGATGACCGCGTTGACGTCCCGGCATTGAACCGCACGAACAAGCGGGCTTGGCATATCCTCTCCTTCGAGGTCGATCGATATGCCTGTTTCACTATCATGATTAACTATAACATCCAGACAGCTGTGCAGGCCTAGATGAGCAGCGAGGTGGACCACCGAGCCGTGCGAACCGAAGCCAGCCGTGATGGATGCCCCCTCGTCAAGGAGGATAGTTGTCGAGTCAGTGTCCCCATTTTTCACGGCCATGTACAGCGCCGACTCCTGCTCGTTATTGACGGCATTCACATCGACTTCCCTGATTTTTGCCAAACGCTCAAGCGTACGGTAACCGCCATTTCTTGCTGATGAATGCAGCGGAGTATCTCCGAATTTATTGCGTCCGGTCGGGTTGGCGCCAGCTTCCAGAAGAATCTTCACCACATTGTCATGCCCTCCTCGCGCAGCCTCCATGAGGGCACTGTCCCCGTATGCGTCGACGGATTTATAGTTCGCGTTGGCATTGAGCAAGATGTGCGTAATACCACCAAACCCGCGCGCTGCCGCGATTTGGAGAGGAGACACGCCAGCTGAGTCCACAACACTAGCGTCGCAGCCAACTTCAAGTAGGGCTGCCATCGCGCGATGGCTAGTGACTTCGGCTGCTTTGTGGAGCAGTCGGAGACAACCCATCCTTGCAATCGCGATTGGTGCCGAGTCCGTGAAGCATTTGCGAATGGCCGCCCCATCATCGAGATATACGGCGTTGACCAGCTTACGCACGGCGCGAAGTTCGTTTAAGACCAACGATTTTGTAGCCGGTTTTTTAAGTATAGTCCTTGCAAGCTTGGTGCGTTCTCCGGCGAACGAACCCCCCCGTACACTAACAGCACTATACCTTGGAACGTGGGCCACTGGTCTACGCTGAAGATTTGGACAGGCGAAGGTGTTGTCGCAACGTACCAAAGGAAGAGTATTATCCTTAGCTGGGTACATGGCACGTCCCGGAACACCAGGGTGCAAGCAAATCTGTTCCAACGTTTCCCTGCTCCAATGGGAGTACCTGCCGGCTTGCAGAGGGTTGCCACCTGGCTCGTCTTGCGCGTATGTCCGTGCCGTATCGTTAAGAAGGCGCCGCAACGTTCCAAAACAACCCTTACCCAAAGCTTCCTCCGATGTAGTCCGCCTGTATCGCTCAAGTTCGTGTAAGCACCCCTGATGCACCACTTGACCGCCAGCACAGCTGTATGACACAAAGGGCGCTCCAGCAGGCACAGCACATAGTATCATTCGGTCTTGGGAGATGTTCAATAGTTTCCCGTCACCAAGAGCTAAGCACCCAACGTCGCACTGTCTTTTGGCCGGCGCGAAAGAATATTCTGCGCTTGTGTTCATGTTCCAAGCTTGGCCAGCCAACAAGTTCGTTCCTCGCAGTATCGCTTGCATGGCGTGGTACTTTTTTGTAACCCGAAGCGACACCATGGAAGCACCCGGTATACTTTCGGAGTCAGCAGCCGCAGCCCCATCACCAGTCAAGGAAGCTTGCGAGAGAGGGTCACCGTCATGGTCTCCGGCGTCCACGAACGCCCCTAACGATGTTAGAATATCATGTACGGCACCCAAATTGCCCGTCACCACTGCATCGCTGATGATTTCTATGCGACGAGAATTTGAATCGAGCAGCGCGGGTTTGGTTGCCCGAAGTGAATAGAAAGTTTTGTCCCTCACCTCGAGCGCCTCCAGTGCAGCTCTGGCGAGTCGCACCCCCTTCCTCTTCGCCTGGAGGGGTTGAAACATATGGTACGATACAGCACTCGATATGAAATATTCGCCAATGATGTCTGCAACCAGTTAATATTTCAATACTTCTCTCGGACTGGTAGTGAGTTCCTCGGACATATGGGTATTGTAGAGCACAGGCGAATTGCCCTCGATTTATATTAAACGCATTGCAACAAAGCGTAACAAGGAGCTGATATGTCGAGATTTTCGACTTCTAAGTGAATCCCCGAAGCGCATACCTGAACAGGAGTGGGCTCCTACAGTAGGGGTGCAGGTATGTCGGTGCTGAGATACTCGTCCATCACATAAATACCCCGCTTCACTGTCGCTTTCGCTTTATCAAAAACATCGCTCTATCTTACGTACATAACCCAGGAGATAAAGGGTACACGAAAGCAGGAAGATATTCTAGGGAGAGGAGAACCCAGCACACTACCATTACAGGTATTGCGGTTCCCCTATTCTACCATGGACACCTCATTTGAAAGTTGTGATATCACTTCTTCTGATAAACCTAAGCACGCATACGTTCCTATATATATATAGGTATGGACTCCATCGCATTAGCCCAAAAGGAACAACAGCAGTGGTAGATGCAGATCACACGAAGATCAAAAGATGGCAACAAAAAAGATCCCGAAACAAAATCGCAATGGGGGGTGTCGAAGATGCGGCGATTCAAAACAATCAAAGAAGAGACGATAGGTATACCCTACACCTCGCAATGAGACGCCTTTAGAAAGCCCAGACACCAATCGTGGAGCTGAAAAACGAAGCTCGGAGTCGGGAACACGCTTTGAGGATACAAACAGTAAACGGTCTACGAACTACTACTGCTGTACATTTATTACGGTAGTCTGTTGCTGCAGTGCGCCCGTTTGGAATACGACGGCAGCAGCCGCGCTCACGACGACGTGGATGCCCATCGAGCTCTGAAACGCTTTCTAGTTAACTGTTGGTCAGAAGGGGTACTCTACTACCCAGGGTCAAATCGCCAGTGGCAGCTGGGGCCTGAACGACCGGAGAAGTGCCCCTCCCCAACTCGTAGAACCAACGCAAAGCCTTGCCCCTGGTGCAAAGGAGTTCGGCGTGCTTGTCCAAATTGCAACGACGAACAAGGAAAATTAAGAAATGAAGAGCCGGAAGGGGCTCGCACTGGATCCATCGTAAGGCCTTGATATTGCTCACCTTAGGCGAATGCATCCTCGTGATGTCCTCCTCGTCAGCCATGGATGGGCGATGCCAGTACTATCGATACGGGCTACTTACTATCTAGCGTTCCAAACCTCTTATATCACTGCCCGACGGTAGCAGGGGTGAAAAATTAATCTTCCCCAATAAAAGTGCGTTTCTTGTGGAACTCCCACGTGGAAAAGCTCAAATTCAAATTCATGCTCTCTGATCGTCTCATCATCATGCACTCATCTGGTATTGGAATGTTCTGTTGCTCTGTGGTGATGAAGGTGTCAGTGCCAGGCGCAGCGATATGGGGGGCGAGGAACGTGCTATGCGTGGACGCGGTCGTTTGTGCTGCGCTATCGTCTTATGCGGCCTCGAATGCATTCGTTGAGAAGCGCGTCGACCACGACGGCACAAGATGCTACATTCTGCTGATGCATGTAGACATGGCATATTCGATTCCACCAAGAAGCATGCCCAGGGTGGCGTAGGAGCGAACGCAGAACTCGGTGAGCGCGGCGCAAGACTTGACGAGGCGCTGACTACGCTGACTATGCCAAGGGTAGGCGAGTGTCATGTATCGTTAGTAGCACTGGGCAATGATGTATATGTTGTTTGGAATACATGACAACTGCCTGTTGTTGATGTTGATGCACAAATCGGTCAGCCAAGTCAAACCACGCGCACGCAGCAGTGTTTGCTTGGTCTCGGCCCCGGTCGTGGTGAGGGTGCAGACGTCTCTGGCCGTAGTCAGCGCAACACTGCTGTTATGCCTGGCCGAACTCTACTGAGGCTTCCGATATGTGTACTGGCACTCGTGCTGTGCTCGGCTGCATCGCGCGCTGCCGCGCGATTACTGCTGTTCATATTACACATGTCATGGAACACCTGCTGCCATCATAGAGTCAAGCTATATGGTACAAGGTACCAGGTATCGTTTAGGGCCCATCTTAGGGCTTAACGGGGAACTTTAGTTGGAAATAAAACTTTAATTTCAATGATTTTTTATTAGATTTCGAAAAAAAACGTGTGTGGGCCCCTATGGGGAAACGACCTACTACTAGTAGTATTCGATCAAAACAAAATTCGGGATATCATTTTATTTCCAACTAAAGTTCCCCGTTAAGATGGGCCCTTAGACCAAACGTTATAGTACCACGTTATGCTCTTTTTTCTTCCCGACTTTTATTTCGCCAACCAAGGATAAAGGCTGTGCAGCAGCAGTGCCTATGGCGAAAACAACATAGTACTCGTACGTATGTATTCAAAGTATGGTACGTATTGTTTTCGTATACGTACCCGGTGTACGTCATACGTACATCTTATACGTATCGTTCTTGTACATAGTGTAAGGCATGTATTATCGTATATATTTGCGGAACAATAAAAGAGCCAACCAAGATAATGGCGTATTGTGCCTGGCATCATCTCAGGGGTCAGATGATGGCGAACCTCCCCCTTTTGTTGGATTTTTCAATCTTTGGGAACATAGTGGCCAACTTTATGCTCCGTACGAGGGGTACACCCATTTTCTTTGGCACTATGTTGCTGTTAAGATTATGAACGAGCCACAAAGTCGAACTATATCGTTTGGTCTTGACGGGGAACTTTAGTTGAAAATTTAATCATATTCCGAATCCTTTTTCGAGTGACAACTTGGTATGCCGTTTCCCCATAGGACCCACACACGTTTTTTTTTCGAAATCAATTTTCAAATTTATTGAAATTGAAATTTTATATCCAGGTAAAGTCCTCCGTTGAGATGGGCCCTTACCAGGTACTCGTAGGACAGTCGGGGCTCTAAAGCGTCATCACCTAGTGTGGTATAGGGTGTGTGATATACAACGTGCACCGGGTGACAATGGTCGTTTTGGATTTGATCAAAATTATCACAGGGGTGACATGCTCTAGGGGGTGTGATGAAGGGGTGAGATAGCAGTAATTGCCAAGGAGTTTAGCTGCCACACTCCAAGCACATGGGAGTGTGATAAAAGGGTAGGATATCAGCAGTGTGTGGTTGGAATTTTTGTTGCGACACTCCAGGCAGTCGGCAAGGGGTGTGATAGCGGTGGTTGGAGTCAACAAGGGGTTGTCTTGCCGTAGCACCCTCCAAGCGATGCCCATAGTTCCAAACACAATGTTGACCGCACTCGCGCCCTGGGTGTCTTCACGCGCAAGTGAGTCACTGGATGGTATTCTACGATGGTACCAGTATTGTTGAATCCAAAGGTCAAAGCAGTAGCATAATAGCACTCTGTACGCCCACGGAAACCTGAAGCCGGAGATCCGCGCCGTCCGACCGAAAGTGAGTTGCCTTCCACTACTCGTAGCGTACACAGCAGCAATTTACGACAGTAGACACGTAAAGTACAGCAGTAGAAGTGACAAATATCCACCCAGCTCGAGTTTCTATCAATATCGAGAGTTACCCTATATTGCAAGTATTTTATCGTGGTACGCAGGTAGTGTACATAGCAGTACCAAGTACCAGGTAGTGTTTACGAATTGATCCAGCCTCGACAAAGGGGTTGGTAGTCCACAACAATTCCCCACTTCATCTACGTTCGAGAAATTCCTAGGCGTTCGGGGTTTGGGTTAGGGTTTGGGGTCAAAGTCTAGACGTGTCTCCACCGTTTCGTCGAAATTGGGGCAAGGCGTATGCAGCCGTCGCAAAGTAAACCTCGAACGTGCTTGTCCACTTCTGCAAACTCCAACCGTCTGTGTTCATCGACGTTGAGACCATCGAGGTCGGGTCGCCTTTAACACAGCAGCACACACCTCTGGCTCTGGCCGGTGGGCGTATTACGCTCGTATTACAGCAGGTATGTTGCTACCTGACAATATATATATATATATATCGTAAATCTTATAATAGGGTCATGCATCGCCTCTTCATCTTTCTCCTTGAGCGTCGACGACCAACCATGGCTGCACGTGTTTTTGAATCTGTCGCGCCACGCTCTGGCTTTATGTGCTTGTAGAGGGCTAGCGCGCCGCCCGCCAGAGACCAGTTAATACGTATGGTACATACATACATACCACCGTGGACGGAAGTGTAAGAACCGTTGGAGTAGTATTGTGGATAACAATCAAATGGCTCTGACATTTGTACCCAAGTGGTATCTGGTACAACATACGTTTCCTCGTTATCCATTAACGAGCCCTTGCCTATTGGCATATACCTTTATTTTAAACTAAGTGCTACGCTCCGCAAGTTTTTGCAACAGTGCTGATTATTTTCGGTGTTGTCGGTTTGATCGATTAGGTAGAGTGGGCGAGACAAGCTGGAGGGCCTCATGTGCAACCTCAACCACGCAGACTGGATCAAGATATTGCGAGATGCTGCTCGGACTCGCGCTTTCAAGTTTTGAGCCCAAGGTAAAGGTGAGCTTACGTGCTCTGCTCTGTGCATATAATGCGGTGGACTGTTTTGCGTTGTCATGGCGTCGCAGTCACAGTGCTCCAAGTGCGTTGCCATGGCTCGGCAGTCCGCAGTGTTTCAAGTGATGTGATTTGTAGCATGCCGACGCACTGCATGGTGTCGCCGACATGTCGCCACCCTATGGGAGGAGTTTTTTTGTCTGCCCCGCGTAGGCATGCACGTCTAGTTTTTCTGCGTGTTTTCACTGTTGGCGTGCGCAACCGATTTGCCGCAAGCTTGAGAAAAATCATCCCAGCAAAGCCCGAGCCCGGCTTCCGGGTTGTTTTTTCTGCCAGAAGGCATTTTTGCCCTTGTTGGATGTTTTCATCTGTGTTATGTGCGTCGAAACTCGATGCCGGCTATCCTTCAAACTCCTTACAGCCCAGCCTGAGCGTCCATTCCACCCCCCCGTTCATTGGTGCGATAGACGTTTGATGTTAGCGGTGCCACTGCGCACTGAGGGCAGAGGCCGGGGCTAGCTAGTTGCCGTGGGTTAGAAACCGGTCAGTCGGCGACAGTTTTCTCCTTTGGAGTTCATCGAGTGTTTGCGCATTGTGGCTATGCTGTTGTCACATGATGATAGGTACATAGCCCATTTCCCTGAAACTTAACCCGTTGTCGCAAAGATACTGTGTACAGTGGGTGGGGGTGGGGGGTGGGGGTACTCCATTGGACTCAAGCCCCAGTCGACCAACCAGGGTTGCACAGTAGTCAAACACGACGATAGGAAATAAATGGAAGGAGGCTAGCTGTACCTGAAAACCGGGGGGCAATATTTCCTTCTGAAAAAAGCACTCCTTTGTGGTGCAGACATGCTGGTGGCGGAAAATGAACATGCCGGCGCCCCGCTCACTCTGATCCTGCCGCCTTCGTCGACGTCTTCCCACTCCCTGCAATACAGGGCGAATATCCTACGCTCCACAAGCCTCCACGACGTACATCCAAGGACGTTATTGGAACGGGCCATCGGTTTTACTACGGGTTCCTGTTTTTTTTTGGAGGCAGTAAATACGTCCGATAGGTATGACAGGATTGACACTCTTTTTGTCGTACTTGTGACAGGATTGACACTCAGTTTGTCGTCTATTTTGTTTTTCCTCTTCCGCTTCGTTGCCTGGGTTCAGCTGCAGCAACGCTCACAATAGGTCGCAAATATCAGACATACCACCTACTTTTTCTTTTTTTTTTTCAATCATCACCTTCACTTTCCAGCTTAACTCGTAGGAGTTTTTTACCCTCAGTGGTCTTCCTCTGGACAAGCTGTGGCCACAGGTGTCGTCCCTTCTCCCCCCCGGTATGTGCCTTCAACTTTTGACGCTCATAGGGTTCAGCAATCCCACTGCTCGCCGATGTTCATCGAATGTAGCTACCTCACGCTTTCGCGCTTTCCGCTAATCATTTTCTATACAAAAAAAAGTCACGAATATGCTCTCGGTGAGATTTTAACCCACGAAATTGATCCCAGTAGGCACGCGGACCATCTACTAAGCCACTGGAGACACCATTAGATCGCGATTTAGATCATCTAGCTGCCGTTGTGAGATTTTTTCGGAGAATGGGTATCGTGTATGGTACAGATATTAGTTGCTACAACATGCAGATCATCGGCTCCCACTCGTCAACATGAGCTATTAAGAGATCATTCAGACCATACAGATCAGGGATATATCTGCCCGGAGAGATCTAGATCGCGAAGCCGGGATCGATGATTTGCCCGATGCGTGCGAGGCTGCTGACCTTCCACCGTCATATCAGGCGCTATTAATAGCGGTATGCCGCGACCACTACACTCATAGTAGTGGCCCCCTCGCATAGCCTCTACACTCAACCATTCGCATAAACAGAAGTGGCATGCTGGGGAGGGATGTCGTACGTACCATTCACGGGCTAATAAGTCCCACTTATTCGTCCCGATACAATTTTGATCGACGGGCGTGTAGGTGAGAGTGAGCCGCCCGTGAACGGCGCGTACGATACTCCCCCAGAACGGTCATCTATACCGTCCGAACAGTTGGGAGTAGGGGTTTTACGAGGGATTCACTGTGAGTGTAGTGGTAGCGGCAAGATGCTATTGCCTGATCCGCGGACGATAGCCAGAGAGCGTTCAATTTCCATCGACGACAATTGTTTCAGCGCGTTCCTGGGGTGGAGTTTCCCTGTTTGGCGTCCTTGCCGTATCCTTTTTGGCTGGCCAATATCGTGGCCTCATGGATTTCGTGGCTTTGGCATCTTACCGTAAGCCCGGAGCATTCTACGTCAGTGTGTGACATGTTGAGCACGATTCGATCTGCCACCGAAGAGAGAGTTCCTATTGGGGGCTCGTGATGGACAGATGATTTTTCTGCGGTATCATGGGTAGCGTCATTACATTGACGTCGTGTCGATGCTATAAGATGTATCCTGGCCGGGGACTCCGAGGTTGGGGATGGGATCGACAGAGCTCGTGGGAAATCAGAGGTCGACCCTAGGGCCAGAGGCCGCTACAGTAACTTGAGACCTGTTGACTAGTTACAGGAAAGGCGTCAGGTCGAATGGATGGGGGGAAGCGGCCGCCTTGTGCGAACCTTGTCGTGTTCTTGTCTTCACCTGACTTTGACCCTCAACAACTTTGGCGCAGAACGGTGACTGCCTGGTTCACAGGTAGTTCTTCATATACGATAGCCACTATTTGAAACAGTACATGGGGCCAGCAGGGATAATTGCAATTGTCTTCTGTAAGAAATCAGGTCGACTACGTATCAATAGGTATACGTTGGTCACTCCGAACGGGCAACTGTGATGATACACAGGGCCAGCAGGGGCAATTTCCTTCTGTGAGGGGCCAGCTCGACCATGTATCAATAAGGTATGGCTTGATAACTCCAAAGGGCCGATTGTGACCGTACATAGGGGAACAATAGAGACAATTGTCTTTAGTGAGGGATCAGCTGCGTATCAACAGGATAGCTCGGCCTCTTCGAAGGGGGGTACAGTAGACAGAGTGGATGTGTGAATTGGTGCGTCAAATCTAGACCACAAGATGATCGGTTCGACAGGTTAATGACAAGAAGGGCTGCGGCAGTCGCCACCGGGTGGCAAAGGCGATGAAATACACTTGAGCATGAACTCCTCCAAGGTGGAAAACCAAATGCCGTTCGTGCCGGAATTCTCTATAGAATGGGCAAAGTGACAGGATATTTGACAAGTCGGACATGTCATGATCAGCCTAATGTAGATCATTCAGATCAGTGGGTTGGGACATATGTACGGAATCATCTACCCCCTACAGATAAAAACGTGGAAACGTGCACAGATCACACAGATCGTACCATATCAGAGTAACTGCGCTTACAAACTCGGGCACGCGCATGATAAATTACCATTCCCTGTAGATCACTGCTAATGCAGGAACATCATCCAGACCCCGATCTCAGCCTCCTAAATACAAGTGGAGATGAAGCAGATCGATCAAAACGATCTGCGTGACCTCTAAAGTGATTAGTCTGGCCAACGTGGGAAATATTTCTCGTGTGGGGCGACTCGCGCCGTCTCCTAGTGAGCAGATCGGGGAACAACCGCCAGAAATACGCGTGGGGCTATCACGTAGTCTATCATCGATAGGGTTGTGGTGGCACTTTCCTTGTCAGCGAACACTAACCCTGCTCGTACTATTGACAGCAACCGAACCTGTGAGCGAGATAAACCATTGCGACATTATCTGGTGCGTGCACAAATCGGCAGTTTGGCCCTTCCTTTTTCTACTACTGTACATATTGCAATGAGAACGCACTCATCATGACCTCGTGATGTTGGTGATCTCATTGTCATCCGTGCAAAAGTTGATGTGAATCGAAGACCAGTGGGAATGCTGAACCCTCTGGGCAATCAAAATGAAGGCACTTACCGGGAGAGGAGGGGCAACCCTTGTGGCCACGGCTTGTCCAGGAGGTCGCTGAGGGTAAACCTCCTCCGAGTTGAAATGGGAAATAAAGTAAGGCATACAACTGTGTGATCCATGCCTCAATACCTGAATCCATGATCATGCGCAGCTGGAACTTTGAAAAATGTGAAAAGGTTGCCGACAAACACGGAAGCATGTGGCAAAATTGCGGTGGTACTAAGTTAAGGGCCATTGACTGTGCATACTCCATACGTACATGCACATGCACGTGGACTTGGCCCCCATAAAACAGCGCGCATAATGCATACACGCGAGAGCTGAACCCATCGTCTCTGTCTCTGATCTCCTTCGGATCCACAGCGCATGGCCTGCGAGTACAGCTATTAATAGTTGGTCGGAAGAATCACGCTTGACACACGTATATTGTTACCATCAAGTACCAGTGCTGCAACGTTTGAAAGGGCTCTGTAAGTCCTCATTAGCTCCACTTGCGAAGAAATAGCTTCACAGGCACACCATCGCATGTCCAGTAGATCATTCAGCATACTTGTATACGCTTGCTCATATTGACATGCTCGCTGATATGTTTTTCCCGGACTACCTCGTCCCGCCCACCTCCTACGCCTTCGCGAAACTTACACTACTATTTATATGATATACATTGATAAATATCCCAAGCCGAATCAATCTATGACATGAAAGTTAACGCCCTGCCCTACGTCTTACGGAACGAAGTAGGTTTTCCCGAACCTTCGTGTATCTATCAATGATCTACGCCTTACCGGTGCGATTTTAAGGCGAAAACAATGCCCGGAACCACCACCGCTCTCCGCTTGCGTGAGTCAGATGAATGGCGGCTTCCATGAAAAAATGCCGGGTCTTGCACGATCGATCGCTGCTACGTTACTCACATCAACCGGAAGCCATCACAATCGACAGCCTGAACATTCCCTCTACAATGAAACCCAGCTTTTCTGTCGTGGCAAAAATACGGCGGAGGATATGCATCGAGGATCCGTCAAACTAGGATCCAAACCCGACAATCTGACGACGCACTCCGCCGGATGTTGCACTTCAAGGGTGATCTGTGAGCCTAGCAGCCCCTACACTCTCTGTATCAAGGCTGCACGTTTTGAGCCCAATTTTCGATGGCCGTGTCGCCTCCAGCAGCAAACGGCAGATGTCCAAGTGTCCGTTGAATAAAGCCACACGCGCGTGCGACCTAATAATGTCGGCTCCTTGTTCGCTCGACGCATTGTTTTCGGGCAATGCTCCAGACTCCAAGAGCGCGCGAACTGTTTCGGTGTGTCCGCCCATGATGGCCATGGTGAAAGCGGTAGCTCTGGCAATCCAATTGTGGAGGTTAAGGAGAACATAGTATGGTAGTAGGAAGAACGCAGTTGTTTATATTGTAAGGAGGTAACAAACGTGATTGAGGAATCGCATAAACCACTTGGGTGGTTCAAGCCTCAGGGACAAGATGGTGGGGTATTAAAACTGGAGGCAGGCGGCTTCCAGGCAAGAAGGCGAAGCATATGTCGTGGTCGCATGAGTCCGCGATGCTTACCAAACGCGATTCTGAACAAGTCAAACCCTCTTTGGGCTTACGCCACATGTTTCAAGAGTACAAAACAAAGTTTTGTGGAGAGCCTAGCAACAGCGAGGGGGCAGTTGCGAATGATGCTGCACCAAATGGGCGAACAAACGGCGACGCGCAATCGTTCACTAACCGGCTGAAACGAAAGAAGCATAGTAACAACAGCCGCCGACACAAAGTCAACTAGTTCAACTTTTCCTCATTCGATCGCTCGCAGTAAGAACATCTCCAGATAACCCATTCGGAGATCGACCAATCAGTGCGGGCTGCGACAAACAAAACCGAACGACGTCGCACTGACCGTTATGACTCACCCATCGTTAGCCTTTTCATCGATCCTGCAACCAGCAGTG
>JBBMHQ010058854.1:0-15662 GCA_037834295.1 Postelsia palmaeformis
GTACCTCTCTACCGAGGCTGGGGCTCGTATGACCACCAGTAGACCGTCGTAGGTTCAGATGGACTCCGGCCCACCCCAAGGTCGGGGTTAACCCTAACCCTAACCCTATGCACAATAAAAATAAAGGCACGTGCCGGAGGGGAGAAGGGGAGCGACCTGTGTTCACGACGTGTCCAGAAGAGCGTCGAGGGTAACATCTCCTGCGAAGTAGGCTGGAAGGAGAAAGTGAGGATTAAAATATATATATACGTACAATAAAATATATATACCATGATCCAACCCTATGCACGATAAAAAATAAAGGCACGTGCCGGGGGGGAGAAGGGGAGTCACCTGTGTTCACGACGTGTCCAGAAGAGCGTCGAGGGAAACATCTCCTGCGAACTAGGCTGGAAGGTGAAAGTGAGGATTAAAATATATATACGTATAATAAAATACATATACCATGATGCTCTTAGAGGGTTGAAGGTCGGTTACCTTCTGGGTTTTGAGCCGAAACCGACCTAGGTTGAGATGAGGTCAACCTCCAGGTGCGCTGTTAGCTGGACGTGCGTCACCTTGCTCGCCCCTCTCGGCCTTGCCAGGGGCGGCCTTGGCCGTTCTCGCATCACGCCCAAGGGGGGGCGAGTGCTAATTCCGTTATTTTTACAAAACAAAAACTCTTTCGATCTCAAGTGTCTACTCGTACATATCTAAATGCGTCATCGTATGGCACAGTGTAGTAGATGTCGGGTGGCTCAATCCACAGCGTTTGATCTTTCACCTTCACGATCCAACAGAACCCGTTTATTTTGTTTTTTTTAGGGTGCTATCATGTGTGCCTACTGTGCATATCTGGTAGATGTCTTGATTTTTCTATGTTTGGCACCGTACTTGCTACCTGGTATGCTGCTGCTGTTTGGCCTTGGTGTTGATCACGCCGTTATTTTACCTTGCACCATTTCGTGCCATGCACGCAGGTATGCTGTACGTATACGAAAGTACAAGTCGTCCTATTAATAGCAGTAGTAGTGCTGTCGCTGTTGTTGTACGAACAAGAGCCAGTAAGTAGGTAACAACGGTACCTTGAAGTAGATCCAAAAGGGGAGACGGCGAAATATCCAGATGACCGAGATATTTGGGGATTATATTCGAAGCGTTGGAGTCGGCTTTTCGCGTACTTCTCTGCCAACTCTGTGTAATACATTTTTTTATTGGTTTACACGTTTTGCCAGGTAGCAAAAAGTGTGCCGGTCATGCAGTTGCTGCTCGTGTTAATAGTTTGCTCAAGGATGAATCAGTCTTTCATTCTTCTTCATTCAAACATGATTTATTTTTATTGCACCCATTGGCAGTAATGTCGCATTTACGGTCTCGACTTGCCTATATGCTCGGTCATAACGGGCATGCGCGGGACCAAGGTGGGTGTGAGCCCGCCGCTGTGGACCCCACCTTGTATGTCTTGCCACTAAGCATATGGCATCAGCAAAGAAGCCGGACTATTCCGCCTATTCTGAGTAACCCTTGCCATGTGTGTTCGTTTTGATGGGTCGTCGTTGATGAAAACGCACAAGCTGCCGTAATGCAAGAGGGTTGTCGCACAAGGGTGCGATCGATTTTTAGTGATTACCCTTATGTCTTTTTTACGAAACCCTGTGCAATATCTCCGATATGTGCGATAAGTAGCTGTGCGGAACTCGAGTTTAACCGTTTGACTATGATATTTTTATGCGCCACCCTGTGCGATAACTCCGATACGTGGGATACCGAACCGAAGCGGCTCTACAGATACTCAATGTACTCAAGATACTGCTGTATACGGGATTCGAGTGCATTCCACGTACGTTACCGTATCCTATACAGTCGCACCTTTCTGTTTTCTGCATATGCCACGGTGCCATATAGTGGAGCCTCGATGATGAATACCGCGATATGGCAACACCATGACAAATCGTTGCAGCTCAAAAAGTGTCCCGAAGCCACTAGTTGTAACATGCCACCTCACGCCTGCAGTGCATGATTCCCGGAGTTGCCGCACTCCCATGCGATAACTCCACAGAAATTGAATTCAATCGTTCCCTTCTTGGTTTTTAATGCAATCCTGTGCAGTAACCCCGATATGCGGGATAACCCTCATCCTTGCCGTACAATGAGAATAACCAAAACCACTTTTTTTGTGGCAGGAAATACAAAACCACACCCCCGGCTGTGGCTGTGTTTTCAGGGAGTCTTGCTGTTGTGTGATGGGGTCCTATCGACACGAGAGACGGGCCGATCAGCGGGCTTGAAGTAGTATACACGCTCGAGCGCGTGGCAGACGCAGCACACGTGGACTCATTGTGTAGAATTCGAATACGATTCGGGCTGTAAGGTAACTGGTACATCGTATTTCCGCCGTCTGGCGAATGTGATCCTTCCCATTTAGGAGGTTATGGCCATGTGGTAGATTTAGGACACCTGTTCATGTTGTCACTTGTGCTTGGAGTATAATTTGTATCTCCCCACATCCTCTCCAACTACAGGTAGGCCTAGGGCTGAAATGTCTCATATAGACGTCACCGGCCACCTGGGTGTCCATTGTTCGTACCAAACAACAAGGACATTGTTCGACCAACCAAACGAATTGACAGCACCCGTCACACTTTCGTTTTACTTGGAGGTCTAAACCCAAAAGCCTGGAGCATTTCAGGAGGCCAAGACTATGAACATAGCAAAACATTTCGTGTAATTGTTTTTCTACATGTGAAAGCTGGACCACAGGCGAGACTAACAGCAGCAGGAGCAGCAGCAGCAGGAGCTGGAGGAGGAGGTGTGATGTTATGATGCGGTTCAAGCCGTTGCCGTTCTTGCGGAAGAAATCATGTTCTCCTATGCATTCGTGCTTCCGCGTTTTCCGCCTCCCTCTCCATATGCTTGAGCTTGACATTCTCAAACCCGAGCCGCTTTTCAAGGTACATGCCGAACTGATCTTCTTGCCGAGCGCATAGGTGTCCGCCAGCACCATAGCAAAGTCGCTCAGACGAGCTGGATTCTTTCCTCCACTGGACCAGTCGTGACAGACGACAAACGATGCACCTCGTCCCCCAGCCTCGTCACGCGCGCCCCTTCCGTTCGTTCCGGCCCCTTCTTGGCCTCCGGCGCCGCTTGAACTTCACGCGTTTCTGGATCGGCGTGCAGGCTTTTTCGCGCTCGTTGTCTCACTTTTCTTCCAGGTCCAGTCCCAAGCGTTTTTCGGTATCAGTTAATGCCTTCAGCTCCGCAACTATTAATAGCGTCTCAGCCGATCGACGACATTCATCCTCCTCGGGCTCTTGAGCAGCGACCACGTTGCGTGCGCGAGCGATGCCGCCGTGCCATCGCTCCAGGGCATGATAGTCGCGGCGCTCCGCGGCGTTCGCGGCGCTCCTCTCCCTTCCAACCTCTCCGATCGTGTTACCGCTGCGAGCGAAAAACTCGTCGTTCTTTGGTTCCAGAGGTTCCTGCTCCTCTTGTTTATATGTTTTTGTCGCGACCTGATTGCACAAGGCATATTTGGAAAAGTGGTAGTTGACTCGATGGTATTCGATTTCGGTGCGTTCTTTTGTGCGACGTGCGGTGAAGCCAAACGCGTGAAATTCTGTAGGCACTTTTAGTATCAATTTAATGACGCTCGTGCAGTCTCCAAACTACCTAAAATATCTGAGCATACTTCTCAAGGTGGTTTTCACGCCAGGTCAACACGGAATCATATTTCGGATCTTGTAGTAATCTGGAACATAAAAGATGGGACGCCGGCAGGACGGGTCCCTTTACGGGAAATACTTCTTGCTGTATGCGGAGACGGTTATTGAGTCACTTCGTGAGCTATGTCGCTGCTCTACAACAGCACGACAAAGCGGAGAGGCTAGGAACAACAGAGCTTAAAATGTCGATCGCGGCGGACGCTGCGGCGAACACTCCGCTCCCTTTTTGTTGGGTGCGGAACTGGCTGAAATGCTGATAGAAAGGAGGACCTGGGCCGTAAAAATCCGGACCTGTCCCATATAAAGCTGTGCAGTACGGCAAGAGCATCTGCCCGCGCCAGAAGGTCGCCCCTTAAGCACGACATGAGCGTACGCTAGTTCCGGGAGAACCGCATGGAGACACGCCACAGCACTGCGTGCCGACTACCAGGTAAACGCGTTTCGGGTGCCTCAATTCGCAATCGCATCCCTCAGCGCCGTATCACCGTCGGAGGGGTATGGAAAATAGTACACGACGTTCCCACGGGACAACCACCGGCAGCTGAACACCTAATCGACTGGGCTACAAGTTTAGGACTAACGAGGAATAGAAGAAACCCGCAAAAAGGATAGCTGGTACGCATCAAACGAGCGACGATATTGAGATAAGAGAAGGACCAACGAGTTTTGGTGTGATCTCATGCCGCATCAGCGAGAGACCTCGTTGATCCCAAACTATATACGAAGTACCTGGTACAGAATAACCGACGACGCGATGTTACAACGATAATCTGGAACATAAAAGGGGGGACGCTAGCAGGGTGGATCCCTTTTCGGGAAAGCCTCATTGTTGTATGAGGAGACAGCGATTGAGTAGCAACCCGTCAGCGATATCGCAGCTCGACAACAGCACGACAACGAAGAAAGAGGCGAGAAAAAATCAGACCATCCCGCCCGCCCATCGTTGATAGCGAGGTGTACCGTTGACAACGATATCAGTTTTGTTCTTGTTTATTTTACCGGGTTACCTACTCTCTGCGACGAGGTGCCGCGTTGATCAACAGACAATCAACGCGGGAGTAGTAACCCTGGTTGAGAGCTCCGGCTGAGGCCTCATTGATCCCAAAATATATACGAAATAGCCTACGACGCGATGTTACAGCAGGGATTTAGAATAGGGGGTTTGACAAGGCCCCCACGCAGTAAAAAATATAAATTGTCGACGAATCACGAGCTACAGAAGATGCCATGCAGTAGGTCTGTTTTTTTCTATCTTTCGTATTTCCTGTCCTTTTCAAAGAAGGCTTGTTCCGTGGATGGGTGGATGACGAGCCTGCTTTGTTTGTTTTGCATGGCCTGACGCACCCTCTGCAGGGGTGGGACACGGTTGACGAAAGCAGGAAGGAGATGGCAGGCAGGGTAGCAATGTACCAGGCCTACTAGTGGGTAGAACCTGTTTACGACAAATTGCTGCGGCTGCCTGGAGGGTGTTGTTTGAATTTTGTTGTGCTTCGGTTCCCGTGTTATATTTTATTTCGCCCTTGGTCTTGCCCTAGTGTAGTTATTTATACAGGATTGTTTCGCTTATTTCCCATGTTTTGTATTGTCTGCCACATCTCCTTCGGGGGGGCACAACAGTTTTTCGTTTCGTTTCTCCGCTTTTGATTTGGCTTGTTTCTATCCTTCGATTTATCTCTTCCATATAATGTGCTTGGCGTGCCTGTCGTATCCAGTACGATGACATGGCTTTGAATTGTCTTCTCTGGTAACTATGACAATGTAGTGTCTTTGTGTTGTATTTCTGTGGCCACAGAGCTTTTATCTCTCTGGGGTGGACGAATCGGTACGGCCACTGGTTGCGTTGCTTATCGACGGGTAGACGTAACGGTTTGATGCGAATAATGCACACGTACGTTGAAGTTGTTTTGGGCCATCAGGCAGTCTGAATTGCCGAGGATTGGAATGTTAACTTTGGTCAACATTTAATCGATCCAATCTGCCACATTGTTGTGGCCGTTAGGCACTACAGTCCTAGGGTTTACATAACGATACATATCGAGTGTCACTACAGACTGATTTTCGGTAGTAGTATATATGACACGATAAAAGTTGAGGCAAGACCTCTTTTGTCTGTGGACTGTGGAATCTTAGCTCTACGTGGAGAGGCGACTGCAGACAAAGTTATTAGCCCGCGAAACCTTCGGATGCTGGTAGGAGGGGCTCTCTGATCGTGTATCCTCTGTGCCCTTTGCCGTTTGCTGTACCCTCTACCCTGGCCCGTGCGTGCAGCCCTGCACTCTCCAGCGAGCGTACGGTCGAGACTGTTGTACTCCCAAACGCTGCAGAGATCGGTCATGACCTTGGTGGGTCAGGGTTAGGATGTGACGTTTGCGACACCGACAAGGATGTGGGTTTGGTGTTTATCAAGTCCTTTAAGACGGGGAGCACGACGCTGTCCACTTACATTGCACAGGTGCGACGCCACTCACTCAACTTTGTATCCTGCAACCGTAGCATCAGGGGAACGCCTCCCACGCGTTGATGTAGACAGTACATGTGCATGAGCGGGCAAGCTTTAATTCCAACACTTTGATGTCCTCTCAATTCGATGACTCGGGCAGCGCGAGCCGTTCATTGTCCCAAGAGATTTTTGCTTCATGCGTACCTACAGCAGTGATACGTACAAAAAATACAGAAGTAGCTTGGCTCAGACGATTTTTCACCTGGTATGGGCGTCGGGTTCATCGTGTTTTCGGGCCGACCGACACAGACTTCGGCCGCGTAACCTGGAGGTAACTTGCAAACTACCTTTCTATGGAGTATACGTAATCCAGTCAGTATGGGCGGTGTAAGGGAGGAATTGCGCCAAGCGTTGCTGTACAGGCATATAAGATCGCGGGAGATAAGCGACTGCATTGCGGGGTGACAGTCACGCAGGAACTGGGATGTGTCTAAACTTTTAATCCGAAATCGTTTTCACTGACAGCCGCGCACTGCTCTAATTGGAGGTGGGCATGCTTTTTTTCGGTGTGATATTGTACCAAAGGTCGGTAACCAGAGAGGGTCATACTTCCTGCACCCGAAAGCCACGGGCTGGTTTGAACGGGGGGAGCTCCAGTCACGACGTGATCAAGGCGAGAGGTATGACATCAGCCTTCGACACATAACGCCCTACACTCCCTACGACGTGCTGGAGGACCTGGTCCCTGGAGCACAGATTGTGACGATAATGCGCGACCCTTTGGAGCGGTTTCTGTCACTTTTTGATTTCAGAGCGGAGCTAAAGAAGAGATACAAGGTTCGTCTTTCTAGATACAATGTGGTCACTTTTGCGTACCTCGAAGACGCGAAAACTCTGCCGCCTTCACTGCACTGATAGGGTTCGAGCCGGTCGCCCCGCTGGTCTAGTGGCTAACCTCGAAGACTACTAGTGTTGAGGTCGAGGGTCCGAGTCTCCGTGTGGGGTTTTAATTGTCAAAATAACAGCAACTGTCTGAAGCTCCTACTATAGCGTGGGTAGGCACAGTTCGACGCCAGTCGACAAGGGGGAACCTTGCTGAACTTTTCTTGCGATGGGTATGCAAGGCACGTACTGTGGTGCGGAGGGGGGAGGAAGGAGAGCCTGCTTCGTGACCTCGGGTCTGAGTTACAACTAATATGGGAGGGAGCAGGAGCAAGAGGGCGAATATAATGAAAAGGATGGAATAAAATAAAATAATATGAAACCTCGTTATTCCAGTTTGTGTTGTGGCTGGGTGCGTCGGATAGGGTAAACTGCTTCCTGTTGCGCGCATGGTTTTGGTGAAGCAGTTGGAACGGTTGTTTCATCTCTCGCGGGACAATCGATTGCCGGCACATAACACGTACTGGTAAAAGCTCCAGACTTGAGCTGGAGACAGCCCCAGGTACACAAAAACTCTTTGTACGGTACCAACCGCCAAATATATTGTACTTCACGAGACTTTCGCTGCAGTACTGTCACTAACATGCTCATTGTAGGCGCGACGACCACTCTCCCGTATAATACGTGTCTGCTCTTGCTTCGAATTGCTCCACACTACAGTATCCCTCTCCCCTCCCGTGCACGCTTTGTGTTCGTGGCAAACGTAGCCAGCACTGATTCCGTCGGCGTCAGTGTTTCCGTCGCCAACGTTAGCGTTGTCATCGCTCTCGTGACTTTGGTTGCCTATTTTTATAACCCTGTTCTTATCGGTATTGCCCCTCCTCTTTTTCGCAATTGACGGTGATTTTCTCGTGAGGGCTTTAGACGCCGCACGCGATAATCGCTGCGATCCAAGCCGGGAAGGTGCCTCAAAGCGACGCCAAGCAGTACTGCAACCAAATGGCGTGGCTCTTGTCTGGAAAGGATATTGATTACACCAACGTTGTTGACGAAGATGAGGCCGCCAGGTGAATTCCAAGCTCTTGTCTGGAAAGTATATTGATTACACCAACGTTGTTGACGAAGACGAGGCCGCCAGGTGAATTCCAAGCTCTTTTCTGGAAAGGATATTGGTTACACCAACGTTGTTGACGAAGACGAGGCCGCCAGGTGAATTCCAAGATGCCGTGCTTGACTGCGCATGAAAAATCGCGTGCTGGAAATGGCTGTGTGGCGCCAATCTGTGGTACCGTGCATCTGTTACCTGGCCCACAGTAAAACACACACCAGCAACATGGGATATTATTTACTTCGTATGGCAGAATTTGTTGAATGGTAAGGATGAGTCAGAGGCGGAAACGGTTGGCTAGTAAAGTGTTCTCGAGTGTTTGATTCTGCCGGTAGACATTGCCACTCCTAACCAATGTGACCACGTCTGCCCGTTCCTTTGTTATGTGAAGAATGGTTTGAACTTGACGTGGAACACCCGGCCATCCTGCTGAAAAACCGTTCGAAAATCGTTTGACAGGATTGCCGACGAAGTGATCGCAGAGGCCAACAAACGCAATGTCACGGTGCTCATGACCGAGAGGATGTCCGAATCCATTGCAGTTCTGGTGAGTCTGAGCGAAATATCTGTTTTATCGTTCGGTAAGTGCCTCGAGCCATATGCCGTGATCACCGATATCGACACGTTCACAACTGCTAGCACCACACCGACAGTATTGTATCTGGTATACAAGGGGGGCTTCGCCGCGGCGGGCTGACGTCCGCCGGCGGCTCCGCGCATACCCGTATTGGCTGAAGGCCTACGGGTATGCAACTCGAGGCTGTCAGTGCGACAGTACTGCTGAGGGATGCATTTTGAATAACTTTTTTCGAGTGGAAATAGAGAAAACGCTGGAAACAAACAAGGAACAAAAAAAACTATCCGCCATGGGGCACAACAACATATAACTCGTTCGTACAGCAGCAAGCAGCATTGTAAAGTACTACGTACGAGACGCTCGGCGTCCGTACTATTGTATACTTCGTATGCAGATAGCGACAGAACAGTTAGTTGAGCAACAGCAGCAGCAGTCGATCGAGCGAATCGACAGTACGAGGCGCCGGCGGTTACGTTGGCGCAGAAAAATCGGCAGCAGCAAGCAGAAGCAGCAGCACAGCGTACAGGTACGTACCGTACGAAAACTCCGCTGACACAAGACTTCCGCCGAGAGGCCGAACAAAGTATCAAAGACGAGACGGTACTCGTGCAGCTTCCGAAGCAGATGAATCAGTCTTTCAGCTTCAACATGAGAAGACACATCACCAAGAGAGGTTGACTTGCAGAATAAACATGCTCACAGGGGTCAGCAGCGAAAACATGTCGCAGACATAGCAAGAGCAGCAGCAGTAGAACAGCACAGCAGTAGCACGTACATAGCAGTAGCACCAGAGCAGCGGTGTAACAGCGGCAGGAGCAGCCGCAGTAGCCATGAACCACAGTATTTTGAATGACGTTTTGACGGGCCAAAGACGGTCCCGACGGGGCAAAGTTGAGCCGTCAACCGAAATATGCGATTAATCACGTACTGGTAGCTTTCAAAATTGAGTATCGATCACTCTACTCGTCGAACTCAGTATCGACCACTCGACTGAGCCACGAAACTCAGTATCGACCACTCATCCATTTGGTACAATTCACAGCTGACGTATTTGAGATGTTTCTCGCACCCCGTCTGGGCACTGCGCGAGCGTGGCAGAAACCGTCTCTACAGCAGCAGGCACGACGGGGAAAGACATAGGCTTGCCCTCGAGGGTCAGCAACGACACATGTCGCAGGGTGAGCGTAACACGCACATACAGGCATACGTGCACTCGTTGATACCTTCTTCATTTATTCTTGGCAGTGACATAGTAATACAGAACGCCTTCACAACATAACCTAAACTCCACGATGCATGTGACACTGTCCGCCAGTGCTGCTGTGCGTGCAAAATTCTTTTCGTAGACACCGTTTGTACCTCCACCACCATACCGCCCGTCCCGCGGCGTAGCCTCGTCCAATTCCATAGCAACCAAACAATCCACCATCTCTGCCGTCACGGAGTCTGGTCGCCTGGCGTGCACAGCAGCCGAAGAGGCTTGTGACGGTCGTTTTGCGACCCTATGCTAGCCTACGAATCTCAAAACATTTTTGCGCTAACTCATGCTTTCGCAAGTGAAACAGCTTGAATCGGGATCCCGACACTCGTTTCTTGAACGCCCACCTGATAACAGAGACACCAAATGACATATTCATGACGGCCACAAAGAGGGAGCGTTTTTGGAAAGTCGGAATCTATACTTCTGGAGATGTTATTGGTGTCGTTCAATAATACTTGCAAAGTAAGTTGCGCACGGAATTCACGCCAAATTCCCCTGTTACTCGCAGGCGCACCTTATGAACTGGAAGATGGATGACGTGCAACTCAAGGTAGCGTCTCAGCGAGTGCAGAACCGGCCTGGCGGGAGGACGGCTGCGAGGCAAAAATCTCCATGCCCCGGCAGAGGGAGAGACGATTGCTTGCCTGAGATCAGGTACTGCTGTCTGTTGTAATATTTTGCACTTCAGGTGCCATCTGCACGCCGCCTCATATACTGGTGTGTCGAGTTGGGGCAGAAGGTTTTCGTCACGAGCTCGCGTTTGTTGGATGGCCTTTCGTTGGACGAGCGAATATTCAGCTCTGGAATTTAAAGGTCCAGTTCTCAGCCGCAAAATTATGCTGTGTATTCCTACAGTACGCACATATATCCACGCGTTGGTACATGTTGTGTTGGCGAAGATGTCAATGTGGTCATAGGTGGACATCTGTATATACCATAAAAATGTTGTTGGAGCTTTGGCGGATTCTAATATCTGCCGACCATACAGGAGTGTACTCAAAGGTCTTATTCCTAATGTCGCAAATGCCTGATGCATGGCATGAGTCGGTGTGTACTGTATCCGCCATGAACCGATTTTATGCCCCATTCTGAGTGTACTAAACCTCACGACAATAATATTGCTGTCTTGGATGTATGGCTAGAATTAATTCCAGGATTTGGTGCTACGTGTGCACGCAACCTACACGAGACCCTCTTGGTGACAAGGAGCAAGTTCTGCAGCTCGAACCGTGTATCGAACGAACGTGCGGTTGTAACATTCTCGAATTGCCGATGTGAGGTACATAGGTGATAACGTCGGATTCCCCCGTGCCTTCGTGGGTAGCAATACCGAGCTTGGGTGGGCTATACCAATACTAAGTACAAGTTAATATCGACGATACCTTGGACGCATACGTGCCTCCTGTGGCTGACGTCGGGCCCCGTCGTTGTTCGAAAACCTCAGGTGATACGTATTGGTTTCGAGTCGTGATATATTGGTCTCCCACAGGGTAGGGGCAGAGGGCAGTGCTCTCATAAACCATCATCCGATCATACACAAACACACAATGGCAAGACCCAAACATCCCTGAATAAGGCGGCAGCCCGAATCGGCACGTAGTAACTGCCGCATTGTAGAAGAGCCGAAACCAACAGTTGTTGTCCTGCTGCTTCTACTGTTGTTGCCGCCGCGTTCTCAGGGGGTGCAACTTGGTAGACGAGATACTCTTCACGCACTACCAACCTGCATTCGACGCTTTGGTGCAGCAGCTGCCGTCGTCAACCCTGGGACTGGCATCAAACGTTCCTGCGGATGTCCTCAACCGGATGCCCAAAGCACAGGTACGTTTGTTTTTCCCTGCGTAATCATCAGTTTTACTCTCTGTCGAGCTCAGCTCGTATAAGGTTGTACCGTCAGCGGCCTCCTACGCCAGCCATGGTATTAGGTGTCGTCCCTTCTTCCCCCCCGGGTGTGTGGTACCAAAGACACGTTGAGTCATTGTTCTGGGTAGTAGATGGTGCGATACACCGAAACAACATTCGTACACCTGTGCTGATTGAGCTAGCAGTGTAGATTGTGGACAGAGCTACGAATTTTGTGATCATGCCGTTGTCGTTGGAGCTGGGACGCGATGGACGAAGCGATTTCTCACCGTACGTACCTTCTCCTTGATGAGAGCTGGAGTCTTGCACAGTAGTACGCGTTGTGAACCGCGAGGCGTACCTCGGTGAGAGCTCTAAGCATGAAAGGGGTGATCAGCAGCCGATAGTTGACTATGGCAGTGTTATATAACCACCCGACCCTTATCCAGCGTGTGTGGGGTCAAGCGCAAAGGGGCGGGCAAGTCTTTTCGGACAACCTGCGAACCGCGCTGTTACGGTCGGGGTTCCCACCCCCTACTAAAAGCATACGCGGCGAAATCCATTCGATCGTGGGGGTGCAGGACGTTGTGGTTTGAATGATCACGCCGCTAAAAACGTCTTGCCCTCCTTGTAAAAGAGTCTCGACCTGTACATGATGTTTTAGATGCATGCAAGCTTGCGAACTTTTCACTACCAGGTATTCTAAAGGCATATTGATTGCTCTTCTTCGATTCCCAATTCCTAATGCTCACATCTTCCCATGCATGAGTACGAACCACTCGCCGATTAAACACCCCCGGAGCTGCGCGCCAAACATCGAAAACAGTGGTTGTCGCATCATCCTGTACAGCTGCGATAAAAATGACGTGCAACCCCGACAAGGCGCTACGGTATTATTTGTGGTGCACTGACGAAGCCTACTGCGTGCTGTCTTTTAGTCGCATAGCATTCAAGTAATGGCATCAAAACTAGTCACGGGCTCCAATACTCCGGTAAACCTGTCTTCAGATGATGATCGCCTAGCAGTGCCACATTTTTTGTCCTGCGGCTCCAAAGCCGTCGATACTTGACAAACTATATATTCTTCTCGACACCTGGTGCAACGTGTGTTCCAGGCATCTATGTCCAGGTTGGAATTGGGGAAATATCCGGTGAATTGTTTCCGCTCGTACGATCAGGGAGAAGACGAAGCCGCGGACGATAAGCTCGTCAAGCGTCTGCACTCATGCGACGGTCGTCCGGCGTGACTAGTGGGAGTCGGTCGGCAATTCTAGTGAGCCTCGCGCCGTTGATTGGGCAGGCTCGGGATTGCCGTTTAACTTTGAGCTACCTGGCATGTGGCACGTATCGTCGAGTGAGGCGTAGTGATTTAGAACTTGTTACGGTATACAGCAGTGGTATTTTTTGTTGTCGTTGACAATGTGCATTCTAATCTGTTCCTCTTATGCGTTCAGACCAAGATTTGGCATGTTCTTCCACGAATTCCGGTCTCTACTGTTTCGCTTTTTTTCGCCCGGCTATCTCATCATATACGTCAACTTGTTTGGAGAAGAAATGTATGAATCGAGTCGTTAACGTTGAGTGTACCCTAGTCTCCCAACGGCAATTCACACATTTTTAGGGTCGGTTTGGTTGCCGCACGGTCTGAACCATATCATTGTTGCGTTCTGCTGTAAACATTCCGGTGCAAATTGGTTGCGGGGCTTGAAGTGTTGTGTGACCATGCTAGTATGTTATTTTTTCGCCTGGCTCTGTTGCTCTTTTATGGTGGGTGTCATGGCACCTCGTTGGTTTCGGCGTTGCTTATATCGTGCCTTGCTCTTCTGTTTTCATATGTCTTGGACTGTAGTCGAGAGCCCGTTGTAAAAAGTGTTGGCTGCTACGAATATTCACACCTCGTCTTAGTAGGTCTCCTGTCCTTTCAATTCAAGATATTATGCCCGCAGGCAATATCAACTAGGCCGAAAAATGTCAACTAGGCCGAGGGCATGTATGCCGGCTATCCCGAGGCTGTTTCTGAATGGCAAAACGTCACAGCTTCTCCTCAACTCTGTCACCTGTTGCCTTTTCCGCCTGTAACCTGTTACAATAGGGCTCAGGTATAGCGACGCGAAATATGCCAGGTCCGGCCTTACCAGCCGCCGAATGCGAGGATGCGAGGCTAAAAAACATTCTGCGCGCGTGTAAAAGGTTGCCGGCCTTTGTGTTTGGGGTGCTATATCTCTATATCTCAGTAGGCTATTACTATGGATAGGGTATTCCAGTCGGCTTCATCGTGTGGCCGATGCTGTACGTAGTTGCCGCCTTTCTCAGCACCTCTTCCCTCAGAGGCCTCGAAGAGGAATATGTGTAAATTGCTTGAAATGTATAGTGGGCAAGCGGCCTCACGAGACCCACGTCGGGATGGTATGTTGTCTTGTTTCCACGTATGCACACCAGTAAATCTTGTTGTATGCAGCGCGTTTAATCGTCTCAACCCCTTGTACCCTAGGTACTCGCGAGTACTGAGTCATGTTATTAATAGTCCCTTCTTGTACCCTGTGGACGCGCGAGGACTCAGCCATCTCAGCTTCGGGTACCCTGGGGAGTCGCGAGGGCTCCGCCGTACCAGCTTCTGGCACCTCAGCTCCTCGCGAGGACTCGGTCATTCCGATTTCTGTAGCACGAGGACTCGAACTCGCACGAAATACTGCTTGCTGTTGATGTACGTGTGCCTTGGACAAGTAGTGCAGTCGTGGTGGTCTAATAACAGGCTCGGGTATATAAATAAGAAACAGCAGTACGAAGTAGTACTGTTTTATTTTGATGAGCGTCGCCCGTCCATCGAGCACACGTGGCCAAGCCACATCAGGAACACTGCTCCCGCCACTGGAAAAAAGGCGAGAGAGGTTGAGATCGAGGCTGGGTTGTAGCCCAGGCGATCATATTTTATACTCTTGAACATATACCGGCCGGTATAGGTGAGCGCAGCCAGCCTTTGGTTCTTCGTCACCGGCGCCGGTCGGTCGCGCCCCCACACGACAACATAACATGTTCTGGGACACGAGCTAAAGCAAGCGCGAAGGTCAACCTGACCGATGTTTTTACCTACTGTAGTGCAGAAAGAGCACGAAACAGGAAGTATAGCCAGTATCATCTACAAACAAAGCACGGCAAGAGGATTATCAAAAGTCCAGGCTGCCAGGGCAGGCAATGCTGCCACTGACTGTTTCATCCTGCTGCGTGCGTGCCGTACATCCACTATACGTAGCACTTCGCGCAAATTCTCAGTTTGTAGAATTAAGTCTCAGTTTTGGTAATTGCGAATTTGTCTGTCCGTCCGCCTGTCTGTATGTTTGTATGTCCGCAAGGCTTATATTTACTTTCCAATGGCCGATATATAAGCTCGTTACAAATGATATTGGTACGACATATTCGACCCTTACGGATCTATATACTGAAACATACCATACCACCAGGCAAACTTGGCCATATAATACATCGATCACACCGCACCATGGTACCATTCCGCAAACGTACCATCCCATATATATACTGTGTTTTTCCCGTCCTATACCGTCAACATATACCTTACCACTTATGGTGGCTTTCCAATATTTGCATATACCGTACCACCAACATATGCCATATCCCATACCGTGTTTGTTCCATGTAGTATATATCAAGCCGCGTAGTACCATCATACCATGTACCAACATATTATGATATCACACCAGATAGGTGCACAAGAAGCGGGAGACGCATCTTTCCGTGGACACTATTAATACAACAGTCGGCTGGCGCGGGTGTGGGTAACAAGAGAAGCGCACGCGGCGCGCACCTCACGGTGGATACGTAGTCGGAGACTATAG